>NW_006497658.1:2327537-2357497 GCF_000471905.2 Amborella trichopoda
ACATGAGCAGCATGAAAGAATGGTATTGCGAATATTAAGAGAGAAGAAATTGTATGCCAAACTTAGTAAATGTGAATTTTGGCTTGAACAAGTGACATTTTTAGGGCATGTCATATCAAAGGAAGGTCTATCAGTTGATCCTTCAAAGGTTGAAACCGTTGTTAATTGGAAACAACCAAGTAATGTGACTGAAGTTCGAAGCTTTTTGGGATTGGCAGGATATTACAGAAAATTTGTAGAAGGATTTTCTCGAATCGCAACCCCATTGACTCGATTGACACAGAAAAATGTCATATTTGAGTGGACAAGTGAATGTGAGGAGAGTTTTCAAGAACTAAAAGTTCGATTAACTTCAGCGCCTATTTTAACTATTCCTGAGGGGAGTGAGGGATTTGTGATTTATAATGATGCTTCACATAAAAGCTTGGGTTGTGTATTAATGCAATATGGAAAAGTAGTCGCATATGCATCCAAACAGTTGAAAGAATATGAGAAAAAATATCCAATTCATGACTTGAAGCTGACTGCAATAGTATTCGCTTTGAAAATATGGAGGCATTATCTATATGGTGAGCAATTCGAAATATATACGGATCATAAGAGCTTGAAATACCTCTTCTCTCAGAATGGATGGATTTCTTAAAAGATTATGACTGTACAATCCATTATCATTCAGGAAAAGCGAACGTTGTCGCCGACGCTTTAAGTAGAAAATCTACGGGAGTCTTAGCTCATCTAATGATCCAAGAAATGAGATTGTTAGAGGAAATAGTGGATTGGCATCCGACTCCGTCCATTAATAGTGTAGTAAGTATGATTGCCAACATTAAGGCAGAACCCCAATTAATCCAACAGATCCGATCGGCACAAAAGAAAGACCCTCAGCTTATAACATTTATAGAAAAAGTGAAGCAAGGAAAAATTCGATCATCTCTATTTACTAATTTCTTTTCAATAATAATAAGAAATACTAAATTATGATATTTTCTTGAATTAAGAAGCCAGCTTATCTTGTTGCTTGATTGCCATACCTTTTCACATGCGCATTTGTGCTCTCTTTCACACCCCTTACAAACACTGACCGAAAAACTATGAAAACCATATCAAATTTTTTGAAAACCCCCGAAGTCGACATTAATGCTAAGGGGGGCACCTAGTTGTTTGGAGCCGAGAGGGTTGGGGCTCGCACAACTTTAACAGTGAGAGCCCCTCCGTAATTCTTAGCCCCAAAGCACCCTACATATAGTAAGACCTTTGTTGATCCCTTGAACAGGTGGCCAAGACATATATGGGTACCCATTGAGACCTAGCCACATTCCAACCCTTTCATAGCTAGGAACCCCACCTGAGCCTTAACCTACCTATAGAAAACTAGGTCAAATTTATCAAACCTTTTAAGGTGGTGTTTTGCCTAGCCTACTTTAGTTTAGGTCTGTCAAGAGTAATGTTCAAGGATTAAACGGAGGTGAGGTCTGACCCCATGACTTCAGGCCAACCTAGGTCTAGGACACTAGGTCGGCAGCCTGAGAGGATCCACCAAGGCGCTCCTCCTACCCAAGGTACCCATGTGGGTGAATCTAGTCTCAACCCATAAGGAACCATACCTAGCAATCCAGGCTACAAGCTAGTAGTCCTCATGACTGTCGTTAAGAACCGTGGACCTCCAAGTTGCACCCTGAATAGTCAAGGAATTAGACCAGGGGTAATCCACCAAGACATGGGTGTGAGTCTTAATTCCCGTTAGTGTGACCAAGGTAGGCCAAATGTCCAAACCCTTCCAAGTCTATGGTCAGTGCACCATAGCTAGGTTAACCTTAGTGATCAGTTACCACCCAAGAATTTTGGCCCAAACAAACAACCAATTAAGGGAGAGTGGTCCAAGGCTCACATAGGCTTGAGGTGCCCAGTCATGTTTCTAGTCACCATGGCATTGCTAGGGGCAACCCATTTACTCAACCTAACACCAATAGGAGTCAGCGTCCTGACCATAGTCAGCTCCAGGCAAACCCTCAGGTGTCCTGCAAGGCCTAGTGAACAAGGGATATACCATTCAACCACCTAGTCAGCATAGGCAAGGTAGGATAGAAGTTCAACCCCTTAATTCACCTGTAGCCAACTGGCCCAAACCAAGTTAACCCTATTAGTTAACAATTTGCTAGACAAGCAAACCAAATAACCACTTAGTAGGAATAGGCCACCTAGCTAGGGGTCTGGTTATGGCCATCGACGTTTGATAGTAATCATGGACTTCATGCCCTCTTTGGGTCAAATACTAAATAAAGAGGCGATTCCAACTCTAGAAGTAGACCACCTTGTCTATGACAGGAGCATCTAGGCCCAGTTAACCAAGGTCAAAGGTCTAGCCACCGTAGTAACCCAGGGGGTCCTTCCCAATTTCCCATAAGTGAACACTTAGTTTTGCACGTCTTCTTGCGAAACTGGAAAAGTTAGGGTAAGCCCAATGAGGCAACAACAAGATAGCCCAAGGGGTTTCATATGTCAACAATCATCCTAACTAGTCCAATCGGTTCCCCAAGCTCAATCAACAATTCATATACCCAAACACAAGCTCAATAGTCCATCTTAAGCAACCAATCGTCCAGAGAAGTTGTCCTAGTGCCAATGCTCAGTTAGCCAATATGTAGGCGACCATGCAACACCTTCAAGACTCTTTAGAGAATGGGAATATGCGATTTCTCAGCTCCTAAAGCATATGTACAAGAAACCCTTGAAAATCTCTAAGATTTACCAATGGGATTCATTATGCCACCATTTCGAAAGTTCTCCAGAAAGGGTGACCTAGAAGCACATATCAACGCTTGCCTGCTTTCAGTGCCAACCCACTGTGACCGGCCCAATCAATTAAAGGCGATGTTCTCACATAGCCTATCAGGAATACCCTTCATATGGCATCGACAATTCATGAAGGATAACTCCAATGCGACTCCGGACGAGATGTTTTAAAAGTTTGAGTCTCATTACTGGGGCAGCAAACCCCAACCCGTCTCACTAGGGGAGCTTACCTCAAAGGGGCGAAAGGATGACGAATTGTGCCCTGACTTTGTTGAGCTATTTAGGTTTGTCGCTTCTCGGGTTCTCGAGTGCACTCCCTTCAATACACACTAATTGCTATCCTCCTAGAAAATGTTACGCCCGAATACATGTCCTTAGCAAAAGCAACATGCCCTTCTCTTTCGACTCCATGCTCGAGATGGTAGCGCACTATGAGAGGGCGAAGGACAAAGCTAGTTTCCCTCAGGAATCAACCACTAGCTACACCTTAACAGGAGATGATCAAGATGAAGCTTCACTCGGTGGAGAAGTTAAAGAAGTCATAACCAATGAGTCGAAGGTCCGACCTCTCCTTCTAAAATTCTTAGGTACATAGATAAACCGCATTTCTATACATGGCAGATGCAAAGAGGTATGACCAAGGAATTTAGTCGCATTAAGGAATCAATGAGTGATGTTCTCAAGCCATAACTCGACAATAAACTTGTGGAGTAGCCTATAGCTTAGATTTCTCTCTTGCCCCATTGGGGATAAATCGAAGTGGTGCAAATGGCATCGAAGCCGTGCCCATTACATTGAGGAATGCCTTACTCTTAGGAATATTGTTAAATATTTAATTGATAAAGGAATCATAACAATCACGAGGCAGACCAAAGGGAATGACAAGCCTACTTCTGGGCCAATTTCCACTCTTAATAAAAGGGGTATATTTTCCATCTTAAATCCGGATGGTATCACTGGCACAAATAAAGACGAGGAGATATCTTCAACCTCCCAAACAACCGCCGAGGTCGACCTAATAAATATGAATGAGTCTAGAACTCGGTCTAAATGTAAAGATCATCCAACATGGCCTTGTGGCAAGGGACAAGACTAGCCTGAGAACCCGTTAAATAAAGAGCAAGACAATCATAATCTCACCTAGGACTCTGTGGTAAGAATCATCAAATCACAACGATGAGGATAGCCTTAGCCTAGGTTCCATGACTTAATAAAGGGCGAAAGAACAAGTACCTTAAGAAAGATTCCGATAGTAGTTGAAGATGCAGGCCCAAAAAGGATCCAAGATATCCCTATAATGCATGTTAGAGTATGGACAAAAGATCTGTTTAATCTTTCAAATAAATGGAATAGACAACCCATACAGGTGGTACAATGCACACAAGCCAAAGGACATAAGCACATCTCCCTTTCGGGTTGACTCGGAGGATGATAGCATAAAGGATTTAACTTCGAGTATTCTCCCAAGTTTGGACTCAGATTCCCCACCTCTTCAAGAGCAAGAGGAAAACCCCCTAGAAATCGTAAGGGTACCGCCTGCCCCATTATGACATGATTTTGTAGAGAACCCACCTAGGTGGGGTGATGAACCGAATCTAGAAGATCCAGTCAAGCTACCTCTCTGGAGAGCCCAATGGATGACCCCCACTTAACTGGGGCAAAGAAATGGGAAAAGGTAAATCTCTGGAATTTAATTGGGGCAAGGGCATGACTCTAATAAGTAAGGCATCCCAACAATAAGAAGACCCATTTGATGAGACACAAGCTCCCACTAGTGAAGGACATAACTCAATAGAGGTCACCCTATCTAACTAATCAATAGGGGCACCCTTATTGGATGATGACATTATAGCAAGGACAATTGATAAGGTTGAGGCTCTATCCGATGACTCTCAATATGCCATGGCACGGAAATAACGGTATGGAATCAACTCCTTAAGGTCAACTTGAGATCTTGAGTAAATAGGATTATTGAAAAGGAGTATGTCGATCACGCCTTTTAATAGCCAAGTGAGGCATTCACGCATCGCTTAGATACCATATTTTGGGACATTAATGCCCATGGAATCACTAGCCTACAGCTACATATAGGCCCAACGACCTTGATTGAATCTGGGCTGTTGGACCTATGATTAGTTGTAAGCTAGTGGGCCTATTCGTATTTGAATTTTAATTTTTTTCTACAAATCCAAATCATGTGAAATTTTAGGAGTCTATTCTTCTCATCAATGTGCACCTAATACAAATATTTAAAAAATACTTCACAAAGTTTAAATTGATCAAAATACCCTTGAAAAGTTTAGGGGTATTTTGGTCAAATTATTTTTCACAAATATTTTTTTGATATTTCTATTGGATTCTCCTATTTTTACAGAACACAAGCCCAAAATTTCAAGTGATTTGGATTTATATATAAAAAAAAAAATTCAAATTCAAATACGAAATACAATCGTGAACATTGGATCAGCCCAGATTGAATCTGGGACGTTGGGCTCATATTTAGCTGTAGGCTAGTGGGCCTACATCAGCATTTCTATATATATATATATATATATATATATTCAATTTCTGTAGAAGCAATCTGAGCTTCTCAATCAATATAGATGATAATTTGGAAGGCCAATCAGGCGAACCATTCAATAATTAGTCTTTGCATGTGTAGACAGTCAAATTTCGACAACATCTAGAATAGAACCTTTCAGTGGCTAATAGCATTAGGTACACATCCATAATTTCTATCCTCCCTGATGTCTAGAAGAAGCAAGAAAATCTGATAGAGATGGATAAGAGTCAAAGAGTGAAGGACTTGCAGTTTATTGACCTTCATTGAACTCAATGAGATGACAATTTCACATACGAAATCAAGTATGAAGAATAATTATAAAGGATGCTCACATTATAACAGGAGGTTGATGAGACGCTATCTAGATGTGGCTAGCAAAAATTAAAGTTCCTTATTGCACAATAAGGGAACTAGGAAATTCTTTCGACCAAATTGTTACAATTTTATTTCTTAATTCTATCAACAGATGAAAATTGACCAACAGAAACTACCCCAGCCATGTTTCAAAGCAACCCAATATAAAATTCCACAAAGAAACTACTTTATCAATAAGACTTCTGCACTCATCAGAGCATCAAGCTCAGAATATGAGACTCACTGACAGAAAAAGTTGGGAAATTTGTAAAATAATCCATCACTTTGAAAAAAGATGCAAGATCTACAGCAGATGATGTGTTACCCATACTAAAGATGATCATTGTGATCTCGAAAAAGACAATTTAAATAGCTCAAACCTAAATGTTATACACAGGATGAAGATTGTATACTTCATATGCCACATTGCTGAATTAATCAAGTAAATGATATGTTAACTCCTAGCAATAAAATTCCATGAGAAACTGAAATGGGATCTACCTTTATAACAACAGATGTGACCCCTTTATCCACACAAAAATATGTTCCGGAGCGGCGTGCATATTGTTCTGAAAATTTTCTCATAATCTCAACAGATTTTTCTGAAGGTTCCACTGCAGAATCATTGGAAATATAGTTTAAAAGATCATAACATGAAGCAGAAACAGCAGTGACACACCATAGTTCTATAATTGAAAACTTGCAATTATTTTACCACTATAACACAGAAACAACAACAACAGGCTATTGTTAAGTTTTCTTTTTATAGAGCACAAAATGAGATATTCACTTGATTCTCAGCATGAAAGCGTCCAGAGAGAATTCTCCATATGCAACTCCAGGGACTGAAACCAATCTGCTGCACAAATATCATGTAGCCAACTGTATTCTGTCATATAAGGAGTACAAATTGCTTATACCACGGCAGTTTTTTGGTACATATTTGTAACAGAGCTCTTAGGAATATTGAAACCATTGCTATCAAACGTATGAACAGACCAATCAAATACCGACACAAGAAGATTTCAGTCTTCTTACAACCTGCGACTATAAAAACATTCCCACCATTTACGATATGAGAACAATGAAGTGATGAGCAGTGAACTGTTACCCATGCCCAAACCCATCAAAGTTCCTCCAACATCGCAAAACTATCAATTCCTGCATGTACTGCTAATTCTATATTTATGTAGGTTTCTTACTTCAATTTTTTTCTCTTGATATTTCAATGTTATATTGTATATCTATAGATGAAAGATCCTATCCTTGCTAGAAAGCAAGTGGCAAGAGTGAGTTACCTTGATATGAATGTACATATCTTGCACTTGCACTGCATTATTTAATATGAAAGTTCATTTTTTACTACATAATCTACTAATAAAATGAAACAATCGATTATCATACTACCAAAATCAACTCCCATTGAGTATACAAAATGAATTTTATGCTACTCAATGTATGATTATCCAAAAAATGTTTCCTATATAATGTCCAAAAAATGTTTCCTACATAACAAGTGATGCCTTGGGGCAGTGGGGTATCAATGTCTTTCTACTTAGGGATAGTATGGCTAGTGCAACAGACCAAAGTCCACAGACCTCAAATGAGACGGACAAGGATGACGATAGGGTCTGGTTGTCGCTGTGGTCACAACCTTAGTAGCCATGGTAATTGTATAGAGTGATTTACCTGCTATTATTATTATTATTTGCCAGCTCTTCAGGATTTGCATGCTTGTAATGACTCCGTTTAGAACCCACAAGCTACTGAATCTGGTACCCATCCTGTGTGGAAGAAGGCCAAGGGGAAAGACGTTGACACCTTTGAAAGAATAAGAGTTGGTATATCGTATAACTACCAAAGGCAAGCATACAATTTGAACTAGATGAATCTGTCAAAATGTACAAAGCATGGCTAGTGACATACTCAAATGTGTAGCGTAGACAATATGGAGATACTGAATCCTCAGAGAGTGAGCTTGTCCCTTGCAGCTAACAGATAGTGGCCCTCGTGTCAAGAATTCATTTCTCCATGTTAACCTAGAGGAGGAAGTGTACATGGATTCGTTACTAGGTTTTTGACCCAAGGGAAGCTTGAGATGGTGTGGAAACTAAAGAAGTCAATCTATATGGATTGAAGCAATCGCCAAGGCCATGGTTAGAAAAGTTCAGTAGTCATGACTTCTGGATCCAAGTGGCATACGAGTGATTATAAGATGTCTATTGAGGGGTGGGTGACGAATGAATTTCTAGTGTACATAAATGATATTGTGCTTGCAAGAGATAAGACATAGTAAGATATTATATACTTTCATCTTAATACTCAAAAGAACTAGGGGATACTTTCTTGAGATGGAGCATATGAAGTCCAGTAATATTATTTTTTCATTTCTCAGAGAAATATATTCCTTAGATCCTCAAAAGGAAACTGAAAAAGCAATAGCCAATCCAATCACTTCCAATTGATGAAAGAGAAACTGCCAAGGGCATTGGTAGACGCAACAACCCTACACCACCTACACAGAGAGGTGGTCAGCCCATTCCTGCATGCACCACGGACGAGTCACATGAGAACTGTTGGTTAGATTTTGACTTGAGGTCCAAGCCAAGCACGGGTATTCTAATGTAGCATAAAGGATATCTCATTCTATTAAGCTACTCATAGGCAAATTAGGTTTCATCACCAGATGATACATGGTCAACTTTGGGACACTATGACTTTCTCGGTGGAAGCTTAGGTCCATGAAAACACCAAGAAAAGTAGTGAGCCTTTGCAAGATAATGTAGGGGGCAGATTATAGAGGAATAGCTGCACTGCATTTTGAATGGCCTCTGTGAAGGGATTGTGGTACTGCATTTGTATGCCATTCTAAGATTGTGTAAGGATATTTTTCTCTATTGTGAGCTGTTATTTTATATACATCCCTAATTTGACAGGAAAGATATCAATAAATTCCACTTGTTGCCCTCTCTTCCTTTTCTCCATTCAACAATTTCCTCCATCACATAATATTTCGATAGGTCAAGGGATCACGTGCTCACTTGCTGTATGAATATTTAAATTGCAATATTTCAAGGAATCACATTATTCACCATCCAGTCTTATTGTACAATATAAAATCAAACACTCACCACTTTTTAGAAACATTGGTTTTGTTTCATAGTTTTCAAGATACTTACAACAATAAGTATATACCAATTTTATTTGTTGTTAATTTATAATGTAAAAATGATGATTTATCATTGGGTTAGAAGAAACAAAAACATATTTTTTAGGAGAGATTTAGAAATAAGTGGGTACATGAGAGTGTGAACGTTTGAGGAAAATTGGAGGGAAAATGAGTTGCTAGAAAGGACTTTAAAAGTCACTTCCCGACTTATTCTCCCATGGCCATATAATGCATGTGTGCATGTGATGTGTGTTTGTGAGACACATTTTGGTGGGGACATTGTAGCATGTCTGACATGCTTCTTGGTGTTTTGCACAACCCATCATCCCTTTGATTATATCCAGTGACAACCAACATGTTAATTTCAAAGAACATGAACATGGTAATGTATGACATGACAAATCCTGGGTATTCTGTGTGGTTCTTTATTTTGGGGATGCAAGAGTTTTGAACCAACAGAAATGATATCCAAATGAAGGGTTTTAACCAGTGAGCTATAGCAAGGTGTTCTAATTTCAAGCCAATAGCATCCTCGATTTCAATTTGGTGTTGACAGGGATTAGAAACTGAAATTTTATAATTTGGACCAAGTCTCAAAATATCACTAAATGTTTCTACAGTAAATTGATAGATGACTAACTTTCAAAATTTTCTCAAAATTAAGATGGAAATCCCTGTAGATCTTGCTGAAATTAAGGAGTCTTCAAAAAAAAAAAATTTAAAAAAGAACCCACTACACAGTTTTGTGCGAAGTATTTAATTCCAGATTTCAAAAGAAATAAGCCAGAAACTAATTCTTTCTGAACTTGCTAAAAATTAGGATGGAAATCCCTCTACATTTCATTGAATTTCAGGTTGAGTTCTTATAATTTAAATTGAGAAAAGGAATCCACTACACAGTTTGTTATGAAGTGTTTAAATCTAGATTTCAACAGAAATACGCCAGGACTTGATTCTGGAATCAGCCGAACTGATTATGAAATCAATCAAAGTGGGTATCACTTTTGAACTTTAGACATCAAAGAAGGTCCATGCGGATGCATTCAAACTTTAGATGTCAAAGGGTAACCTCCCTGTCAATTTCAAACAGGGGTCAACATTCACAAAGATTAGCTTGGGTTGGTCCCTGGAAAGAGATTATATAACATAAATATTTCATTTAGAAATGGTCATATCAATATTCCAGGTCTTAAATATTTTTATAAAATGGCTCTCAAAGGCTTAGAGCGAAGGGAAAAGACCTCCACATAGTCTTTATTGATCTAGAGAAAGCTTATGATAGAGTACCTTGAGAATTGATTCAGCAGGTGTTGGAAAAGAAAGGTGTTTCCGGACACTACATCGACTTGGTGAGAGATATGTACGATGGAGTACTAACTAGTGTACGAGCAACTAGTGGACAGATGAGTGAGTTTTTAGTGATAATAGGCGTACATCAAGGGTCAACAATGAGCCCATACCTCTTTGTCTTAGTTATGGACGACTTAACTAGACACTTACAGGAAGAGGTACCGTGGTGCATGTTGTTCGCAGATGATAGTTTTGATTGATGAGACCCGAAATGACGTCAACACAAAGTTAGAACTTTGGAGGGATGCTCTAGAATCCAAAGGTCTTAAAATTAGTCGGACTAATACAGAGTATATGGAGTGCAAGGTTAGTAATAATAGGAGTAGAGACGAGGAAGTAGTCAAGATTGACAGTCAGCAAGTACAAAAAAGACCGCACTTTCCATATCTTGGGTCGATAATCCAGGAAAATGCAGAGATCGAGGAAGACGTCGCACATAGAATTAGAGTTGGGTGGACGAAGTGAAGATGTGCAACTAGAATTTTATGAGATCGCCGCATACCAATGAGGTTGAAGGACAAGTTCTACAGGACAACGGTGAGACCAGCTTTGCTCTATGGGGGGAAATGTTGGACTGACAAAAAGAATGAGTGTAGCGGAGATGAGGATGTTGAGATTGATGAGTGGAAAAACAAGAAGGGATAGAATTCAAAATGAATCTATTCGAGAGAATTTAAGTGTGGCACCAATAGCCGATAAAATGAGAGAGTAGATTAGGTGGGCTGCCCATGTGTGGTGCCAACCAAGTACAACACCTGTAAGGAGATGCAACTTAGCTCAAGTGGAAGAACTGAAAAGGGCAAGGGGTAGGCTCAAAAAGACGTGGTTGGAAGTAGTCCGAAAAGATATGGAGACTTATGGCCCCATTGAGGATATGGCCTATAATAGAGTAGAATGGAAAATCAGGATTCATAGAGCCAACCCCAATTAATTGAGAAAAGGCTAAAATGATGATGATGATGATGATGGCTCTCAAATGCTTGTGGTTCACAAAGTCTCTAGATCCTCTCAAAAAATTATATATTACACAGGATGCCACCATATGCAAGATGGATAATATGAACTCTGAAGTTGATACGTTCCAAAAAGATGCCATGATTCACAACTAGATCTCAAGAGATTTGATTAGTGCACACCTTCATAAATAGATGTCCTACAAAAACACCAAAGGGATAGAGGATTTGTCATCTATAAATGTCATACAACATATCCATATCCCTAATTTTAAAAATCAATCCTGGAGGGTGACCACCTAGCCGTTAGACATTTAGTGGAACCTCATGAGGTTAGGCACACATAGTGTGCAGGATTTGTCCCCACCAAGTTGAACTCGAGAATCCTACAATACCAGGATGCACCATTCATCACACAATGCCACTAACTTCATGTCTCTATATTTTGCCAAACCAAACATCATAAGCGCCTCTTGAAATTCTTTTTTCTTTTCTCCATAGCGATTTGAAGAACATTAACCCACTCCAAATATATGTATATGTCTATGTATATATATGTGTACACACACACATATATGTGTGTATGTGTGTGCATATACTTCAATGAGTCACTTTTGGACCACTATCAAAGGCGTTTTTTATTTTTTGATAACTGGTAACATTGTATTTCTATAGGAGTTTACAAAAGATATGACTGAAACCGCACCCTCCTTGGGTGGCTAACAGTGAATATACATTAGTCTTTCATTATCAATATAGGCTTATAAGAAGAGCTCCATGTTACAAGATTTACAATGAGAAATACAAAAAACTGAGCAATGGCTTGCTCAATGGGAGAGGTGCTATTCTGTACAGCTGAGGTCCTGCACAAAAAAAGAGTTGGACCTAGTCTAGGAGTCAGTACTGCCGAGGTCCTGAACAAAAAAGGAGTTGGACCTAGCCTGGGAGTCTGAATGCAAACTAGCTCCCTCCTTCACCAGTAGATTTGCTAGATTGTTGGACATCCTCTAGGTATGGTGCCATAAGACGCTGGTAACCCTACATAAATGTGAAATTTCATCAAAGATTGAGGGCAATTGACAAGGAGGGGGGGACAAGCCTCGTGCCTAGGATATGGTGTTAGAAGAATCTCCTTCCACTATCAATGTAGAACCCCAGGAGGAATTAAAGTTTCTCAATCCCAATAAGAGAGCCATGGCTTCTACATATTGAGAGTCGAAAGTCCCTAGAAGTATCGAAAGAGTAAAGAGGACATAGCCCTAGCTATCTCTGAAAACTCCCCCTGCGCTTGAGGGACTAGGGTTGCCTAAGGAGCAGCCATCAAAGTTCAGCTTGATGCTGCCCTTTGGAGGGGGTTGCCAACTGCTAATTCTTGGGGGTTTGTGAGGTCTATGGATAAGTATGTTTTGCCATTGAGGAAAGAAAGTGTTCCTCAGGATGCCCGAAACGGATTTGTGTTGAGAAGCCCAGAAGGTGGTTAAAGAGACTATCTTGTGGAAGAGAGCTGGCTATTGTAGCTGAGCACCGTTGAAGATCCTATTGCTCCTTTCCAGCCTGAGAGACCATATTTTAGCAGCCACCGTGGCCTTCCATAATATTTTCCCAGCCAAGGGCCACTGAGAAGCGAAGTTGTGGGTGATGAGTGCTTTGAACGTGGTTGGGGTAACCCATTGGAGGCCGAAAAGCTGGAGAACAAGTGACCAGAGTTTACTGGAAAAGTCGCAAAGAATGAACAAGTGGGGGTTAGATTCCTCCTCACAGAGACATAGGGCACATCTGTTTGGTAAGGAGAGACTTCTTCTTTGTAATTGGTCGACTGTGAGGGCTCTTTGAGAGCAGGTAATCCAACTAAAGAACTGGATCTTTGGTGGGGCGATGTTGGACCACACTTTTGACAAGATAGAAGTGGGGTTGAGGGGGAAGGTTGGGGGTTGAATGAGGGCTTTTTAGAAAGAAGCTACTGAAAAAAGGCCAGAGAGGGATATGGTCCATACCAAAGAGTCACTGTCGAAGGAGGGGAGGAAGTGGGAGGATAGAGTGCCCAATAGATGTAGGAACTGAGTGCACTCGTCCTCAGAGAGGTGTCTATGAAATGAAGGACAACAGGTTCTTCTGCTACCCACGAGAGGCAATTCCTCATAAATAGAGGAGTTACAGTCAGTGGAGAGGGAGAAGAGGGAAGGGAGGCCTTGCACAAAGGAAGTATCGATCCAGAGGTCTGTCCAGAATTTAACTCTAGTACCAACTCTAGTGTGGAATCTAATGTGCCTTGTGAACTGTGGTAGGGAAGAAGCTAAAGACAACCACACTCCAGATGCCTTATGTTTTTGAATGCTCTCTGGTACCCAAGTATCCTCCTAGATCTTGTATTTTTTGCACAATATTTAAGCTCAAAGAGCATTTGGTTGGGTGGCAAGGCGCCGCTACCATTTGCCTAAAAGAGTTGTGTTATGCTTTTTGAGGATGCGAATCCCTAAGCCCCCTTGTTTTCTTGGTAGGCAGGTGTTATCCCAAGCTACCAGGTGAAATTTTGTCTTCTCTGCCTGGCTTGACCATAGGAAATTTCGCATAAGTTGTTCTATGCGGTTGGCCACCTGTGCCGGCATCTGGAACAGGGACATGAGATATACTAGGGTGGGTGGCCTTGATCAGGATTACTCTGCCCGCTCGTGAGAGATATCTACCTTTCCAGGTGGTTAGGCATCTCTCAACTTTGTCAAGAACCTGGGACCAAAGTCTTTTTTTGGGTTTCCCTAGCCCCAGAGAAAGATCCAGGTAAGTGGAGGGGAGATTTTCCACTTTGCAGTCCCAGTCTGGAATAAGGGCAGCCACCTCGTCAGATGACAAGGCAACGCCCATCATTTTGGATTTACTCATTTTAACTTTGAACCCTGTAGCTGTCTGGAAGCATTGGAGAAAGAGTTTGAGGGTGTTAATCTCCTCTCGGGTGGCGTCTAGGAAGACCAAGGTGTCATCTGTGTATTGCAAGTGTGACACCAAGGGACCCTGGTTGTTAGTGGTGAAGCCAGAGAGAAGACTAGACTGGTAGAGGCGGGAGAGGGATCTAGAGAAGACTTCCATGGCTATGGCAAAGAGGAAAGGGGTGAAGGGATCCCAGCCGAGAAGAAACTTTTCGATGATCCATTAAGGAGGATGGATAAATGGGGGTTGGAGTAACATCACCTCATCAAAGGCGTTTGAATTCACTTTTACATTCTTTGTCTCTCCCTCATATATCTAATATCTCTCTAGAGTGCAAACAATATGACTATGACAAAGAGGAAAGGGGTGAGGGGATCCCAGCCGGGAAGAAACTTTTCGGTGATCCATTAAGGAGGATGGATAAATGGGGGTTGGAGTAACATCACCTAATCAAAGGCGTTTGAATTCACTTTTACATTCTTTGTCTCTCCTTCATATATCTAATATCTCTCTAGAGTGCAAACAATATATATATATATATATATACACACACACACACACACACTTCTGGACTACTGTCAAAGGCATCTGAATTCTGAATTCACTTCTACACACTGTTTCTCTCCATCATATATCTAACATTTATGGAGTCCAAATGATGCCTCCTAATGGTGTCTAAGGCTTCTTTAAACGCAAATAAAATCATGAGGGGATTGAGCAAGCACTCAAAGTATTCATCCACAAATCCACTTGAAATACAGTCTCCAGCAAGGCACAACAGAGTTCAAGTCTACTATGTGTACTGGATAGGGGATCTTCTGCTTAGTTATACTGAAAACCAATTTTCATATCTCATGCATGTCGTCATCTTAAATAAAGTCAAATGAACTGATTTTATTTTATTTTTGGGAAAAAGTTGACTTTCCAAATGAAATGATCTTTTAGACAACAGTTTTCTCCACCATTACCCAAGTTAGGCTTGCTGTTATGGTTTTTATATTGCTTGCAACCTTGTGGCTTTTGTGGGTGGAAAGGAATAACAAAAACTTTACGGACAAAAGAAGAGAAGTAAAATCCTTAAAAGCTACGATTAAGCCCACAATAATATCTTAGGGGAAGTCAATGAAGGAACTTTGGGGCTACAGTTCATTAGGTTTCCTCTCCAATTTAATCACATTCAAAAAACCAGGCTCCCAAGAAATGTAAATGTAACAGGCGAACTTCGCCCCCATAAGGTGCCATGAAGACCTGAAGCTCAGTTTTGATGGAAGCCCAAGGGGACACTCAGGCTCTACGAATTGGAGGGGCCCTGTGAGGAACCATGAAGAGAGGACATCAATTAGCAACTCAGGTCCCCTCCCCCGACTGTGGCTACAATAATGCCGAAGCCCGGCTTAGGGGTGGCAATCGGGTGTCTGGGCTCCAATGACTTCAGCCCGACCCAAGTCGGGTCCGAGTCCAGGTCAGACTTCGGCATGGACCCCATTGGGTTAGGTCTGTTGTGGGTCAGGGTCGACTTGATCCGACCTGTCCGAATATAGAATATATATAAAAATATATTAAATATATACTATACAATATATAAATTAGTTTGTTTCTATTTTTATAATTTCTAGATGTTGGTCGGGGTCCAAATGACTTGGACCCAATCTGAACATGTAAAACTTAATTCGGTTGGGTTCGGGTTGGGGTTGCCTGGGACCCAACCCCACCCATTCCCACCCCTATCCCGGTCCCTCCTATGGAGTATCGGGTTGGTGGAAGAAAAATGGTCATGGCCCAAAATTGAGGGAGACTCAAGTATTGTGGTACAATGGGTTAGTGGAAAAGCTTTGTGCCCATGGCACTTGAACGTGCTCGATGAAATTTGGGACCACATGAGTAAGCTAGAGGTGCAGTTCAATCACTTAGCTAGGGAGATAAATAGTGAGGCAAATGCTCTCCCAAGGATGGTGTTTCAAAGTCTTCGTTGGTTGTGAGCAAATAAGTTTTTGTTATTCTATAGAGTTTGTGGTATATAGGCTCAATTTTGTAAATGGAAAATGAGCACATATTCTTGTAAATCAATTTTGTTCAGCAAAATCAAAATTACTGATCCAAAAACAGAAAACATGAAGTTTTTTATAGGTCAAAGGTTGTATGAAAATTACACAAATTACACTTTCTTCAGCATGCCTTTAACCAATTTCAGTCAAACCCAAAACACCGGTGTCTTAATTGATTTAAGACTAGTCTCCTATGCGTAATCCATGGATGTGAATATTGAATGCATTATATTTAAAAAATGCTTTTTTTTTGTTTTCTTTTCTAGGATTGGGCTCAAGATTAGGTGGTTAGGGAGAAGGGGTACCACAATGTGAGGTCTTGAATTCCATTCCTACCAAGGGTAGGGGAACCCTTCCCTACTAAACTGGTCAAATAAAAAATGTTTTTCTAGACCTATCGTGATATATAATAGGTCGTAAAAGCTGGATTCTTGCAAACTCTTTGATCATTGTGTGCAAGTACAATTTGTCAATCAATGGAAAGAAATAATTGTTCAACAACTTGCAATTGCAAATAAAGGCCATAGGAAAAATATATTCCTCTAGACACAATATATCAATAACATTGCTTCAAATCTTACCTATTGAAATACAAATATGATATTATAGCCTTAAATGAAGAAAGAGAAGCACAAAATTAAGAAAAAGAAACAACTCTTCCGAAGGAATAAAATGTCCATCCTGCCCTAATACTTACACTTGGGCAGAAAAAATGTGTTTCGACATTCAAATGCTTGTAAAAAGCAAGGATAATTTGTATATTTTGACCGTGAGCATTTCCATTAATAGGAATCAAATCGATCTTAATAGTTTACAGAATGCATAGTTCCTACTATTTATAGAAGAAGCAATTTCACATTGAAATGAGTAAGGGAGTTCCATAACAAAGAACCGTAAGGAAACACCCCACAAAGCCATTGAAACAAAAGGAAAGGGGTGATTAAAAAAACAACAGGGAAGGTGTGAAAACTGTGGAAATTATAAAAACTTGCACTTATTTTTTGGTACAATATTGTCATTCCTTTTATGTGTACCCTATATTAGGAAATTGGTTCATTGCAAATGTTACTTTATTTAGTAGTACACAATATTGTAATCTTATAAATTGGGGCTCTTGTTCACATCTTCGATAAGCTCTGAAATGCATCTTCCATGGGGGCTTAAGGCTCAAATATACAGAAATACAGTTTTTCATATGGTATCAAAGCTATAAGTTTTTTGACACCGACTGCCGGATTGATCTGCACCTCTACAATCATCTGATTTGAGCCCTTCTGTCGAGTCGTGTTTCGACTCTCCACACTAAGCTGATTTTCCATTGCTTGATATGGAATACCTCATCGTTGAAAATTTCAATACTCTTTCTCTCTCTACAATTCTTTTTTGATATTGTGTGCATCACCCTTTCCAAAGAACCAGTCGATAAGGGTTTACTCGAGCATGACCAGATGGAGCTGGAGGGCAAATTGAGTTCAGAGCCAAGATCAGATTCCAAGTTATGTGTGGGTTGTTGTAGCTCCTGCCAAGTGATTCTTGGAAAACTCCACTCCTCTCTCCTCGCTAGACATCGATTCATTCACCTGTTTAACTTCCTCTCCATGATCTGCACCTTACCCAGAAGACCCAACAACAACTTTACTCGAATCCCCAGCGTCTTGATTCTCCTTCTCGCTGCCCTCATGACCTTGAACCTTGCTCCAATGCCTAGTACCAAAACTCTGTTGACCTGATCTCTTTGGTTCTTTCTTTGAATATCTCATGAGAAAACCTAGCATTGCGAGATCACAATGCCTTAGTTGCTTTCTCCATGATACCTGTTGCAATGGGTATGCTATATTGGCAACTAAAAAGTATTGTTGCATGTGAAGACCTGGTGTCCAGTTAAGCTCCTTGATCAACTGGAAATCTTCATTAGACAGAATACCATCCATTAAATCTGAAGAAACAGTCCCCGTCTTCTCCACAGCAGGTCTCTTTGCTCATCATAGTTTGCATCTCATTGTTTTGTACCTGAACATCTCCTAGAGAGAGAAAGTGCGAGATTGTTCCCTCGCTTTGTTCCCAATTTGAAATGGCTGATTGCTGCCATGCTGAGATCTCTTTATAGAGAGAGAGAGAGAGAGAGAGAGAGAGAGAGAGAGAGAGAAAGAGAGAGGGAACAAGGAATCAATTGATAGCCATGGAGCAGAAAAATAAGTCTCAATTTAGAAGGGTTTGCATATTCTATTGAACTAGTGGGGAGAGATATCGACTTGGTTTATGGAGGAGGAAGTGTGGGTCTCATGGGTCTGGTTTCTCAGGCTATACATGATGGTGGGTGCCATGTTTTAAGGGTTATTCCTAAGACTCTGATGTGGAGTCATGTTTCGACTCCCCGTATTTGCTTCTCATATATTTATCGTTATTGTTGATGTATTTGTTGTTGTTGTTGCATTTGGAAGGTTTCTGAGGCACTTTGCAACCTCTATAGAACCCGTCATTCCCAGGCTCCCAATTGATGTCGGACCCTTATTGAGCCGGATTTGAAACCCGCCGCCAAATCCACCTCTAAAAAATGACCTCTGAAATCAGCAGATCTGCCCCATCTGAAAAACTGCCCTATTTTTGCTTCTGGATCTTGATCTCACGGTCCAGATCTGTCTGAAATCTCACCTAGCCACTCTGATCTGATATTGTCATCAACCCTCTGAAACTTGTCCAAAAAACAAAAAAATTGTAGGTTTTCTGAGTTCATCTTCGCGTTGTTTGGTCTTATTTGTATGATCGAGCTTGTTTGTTTGGTTACTCGATCATGTTGGTTATGATCTGTGTGTTGTTGAATCGGTCTTGAATCCACACTGAGTTTTGTTGGCTCTTCTAAGTGTCATTCTGTTTTATCGGTTGTCTCAACTGTTTTTCTTTCTCCGGTGAAGATTTGGAATTTTTTGGCTGATGGCTCGAGCCTACTCTGATATGGCCATCTGTTCTTAGGGCTTGCTGATCTGCTAATGCTTGAGCTTCTTCTGTTTGAGCCGTCTGTTTCTGAGGTTTGTTGATTTGTCGCTGCTCGATCTTCTGTTCACGCTATGTTTCTGAGGGTTGTCTTCTATTGCCCAAACTCCAATTGCTCTCTCTTAAGCATCTTAAGTTTGAGGGGAAGTGTGAAGTTATAGCAACTTGCATTTATTTTTGTGTACAATATCTTATTTCCTTTTATGTGTATCCATATTAGGAAAGTGATTCATTCATTTGTTATTTTTTTTAATAGTACACAGCTTTGTAACTTTATAAATTGGGGCTCTTGTACACATCTTCAATAAGCCATGAGGGCTCTGAAATACATTGAAATTCAGTATTTTCTCACATGAGCCCCAATTTATAAGGTTACAAAGTTGTGTACCACTAAAAAAAGTAATATATGTAATGAACTACCTTCCTAATATAGGTACACATAAAATGAAGGAAAATATTGTACCAAAAAATAAGTGCACATTTCTATAATTTCTACACTCCCTTCAAACTCAAGATGAGTTACGAGATAGCAACTTGAGTTTGGATAACTGAAGGCAAGCCTTAGAAACAAAGCAGGAACAAAAGAAGCATGAGCAGCTACAAATTAGCGATCTAAAAAATCAACGCCTCGAACAGAGAAATCTCGCATAACAGCAAATCAACAAGCCTCCAGAACAAACAAGATCGAGTAATGAAAAAAACTCGATCATTACACAGGATCGAGTAACGAAAAAATCATCATCCAATAGGATTGAGTAATGGAAAACTTAATCATTAAACATGATCAAGTAACTAAAAACTTGATTAACAACTAGGATCGAGAAATTCGATCATTAAACAGGAGGCACTTGGAAGAGCCAACAGAAATCAGCAGCGGATCAACAAGCATAATTGGACATTAGATTCGGAGTTGAGAACAGTAAGATCCAAAACAGATCAGATAGTCGAAACACGACTCGGCAGAGAGACAGATCAAAGAGTCGAAACACGACTCGGTACAGAGACAGATCAAAGAGTCGAAACACGACTCGATGGTTGTTTTGCAGATGGTGCAGATCGGTTGTTTTCAAAAGTCATTTTCAGATGTAGGCTTCAAATTCGGTTCAACAGGGGTCCGATATCAAAGGGCAGACTGAAAGCATTTCTTAAAGGTAGGTTTCAGATCTGGCTCAACAAGGGTTTGGCATCATAAGGGAGCCTGGCAGCAAAGGGATATGTGGCAGTGGAGAATGTGAAAGTGGCATGCCCCGATCATCTCTCTCTACGGCGAGCTTAGATCTATGGGTTTTGACTCTCTACCTAACCGATTTGGGAAGAACTTTTCTCTCGAGACACAAGCCCAAAATCTTCCCAACTATTTTCAAGAGCAACAGATCAAATGGGTGCAGCAGCACTAAAAAGCCGTGGAAGAGCAACTTGCATGACTCAACATTGAGTAATGCAAATAGCAAAACAATTTTCATGAGTAGCTTGTATGACACAACATTGAGTAAGTTAACTCTTTGATGAAAACTTCTTGATGCAAATTCCAAACATGCAAAAGCAAGTAATGCAAATAGCAAAATCAGGCAATGCAAATAGCAAAAATAGGGATGACAGCCTACTAGGATCGTTGATTAAGCAGACGATGTCGATAAACTTCTACCGTTGTTTGCACACCCATGGATGATCGACCCAAGGAAGAAGATACGCTGACTAGGTGAGCACGAGACTCATTTTGAAAATCGGCGACAATGCTTGAGGGACGAGAAATGCACACCTTGAATATGAACCTCGCTCTGATACCATGTGAGAAAATACTAAATTTTAATGTATTTGAGAGCCCTCAGGGCTTACTGAAGATGTGTACAAGAACCCCAATTTGTAAAGTTACAAAGTTGTGTACTACTAAAGTAACATATGCAATAAATCACCTTCCTAATATGAATACATAAAAAAGGAAATAAGATATTGTACATAAAAATAAATGCAAGTTTCTATAACTTCACAAAAATGTCGTTGAAAATAATAAAGAGAATAGCATCGGGCTTTTTTCAGGGCAAAAAAAACATAAACATGGCACTCTAGCTTTCAAGTATGTTGAAAGAAATGATAAATATGTCAAAGAAAAGTATTTGACAATAATACCAGGAAAATTTTTCCCATTCAATTCATAGGTTTTCAAAAGACTGTCCATGAAAACAGAAGTGTAGTGTCAACAAAAAGCCATTATCCGCTTAATAACCTAATCACATGTAAAAACAAGTAGTTAACGCAAAAGTTTGGGAGAAAATATTCACATTTGTATAAAAACCATGTCTAATTACAGCACATGGAAACAGCTCTTAGTTTTAGAAAGCAAAACAGTAGGAATTCAGCCACTCATGGAAGCATTCATAGAGAATGAGAGCGAAATAATAAAGACGCATCAAAGCTCTCAATAAATCAAAACCGTACGCCACTCATGGTAGCAGAAACTCCTCGACTTCGATGAATTTAACTACACATTCCATCATCAAACAAGAAAAGCAAAATAATATAGGTATGCCAGAGCATTCCAAACAACAAGAAGATCAATGGAACTAAGAAGTGAAGCAAGAGACGGATCAAAGAAAAAGAAACAGGAGGGGCTCCCAAAATTTCATTGCCATAAATTCACAGTTAAATAGCACACGGAACAATGATTTGAACCTTATAGAATTCAAAAGCTGAAATAAAACTGCAGATTTCTACCTTTTGCTCTGATTGCGGGGACAACAGAGTAGACACGAGGTGAACGATTTGGGGACCTTATGAAGCCTGTTGTTTTGCAGAGAGAGGTTTGGAGTTGCAGAAGAGCCATGGCGTTGTGTGAGGAGAGAGAGAGAGAGAGAGATTTGGGTGAGGGGTGTGGAGTATTGTTGCCGCCACAAACGTGGGTGTCAAATTTTGTCCCTCGCCTTTCTCCCGTCCTTCAAATCTCTCTCTCTCGCTCCTTTTCTCATCCCTTCTCTTCTTTGTCTCTCGTCAACTATCCAATGCCACGTGCTGCTCGATAAGATAAAATAAGAATGAACGGAAATTTTAATTTTTGTATGAAAAATTAAAAATATTTTTAAATTTTTAAAATAGTCACACATATTTGTATTCTACTCCAAAGTTTTATTTTTCAAATTTCTTTATTTCAAATTAGAGCTTTTCACTTTTCTCCCCGTTGTTCCTTGGAAATCGGTGTCCATAATATTATTAAATTCGTTTCACTTCGGCCAAATAGGCGGAATATTTTTTATTTTAGGCATAAGCCGAAGTGAAGCAAATCCTGGTGTCGTCGTTTCGGTCAGATTTGGGCCGCTTTCGTCTGTTTTGGTCAGATTCAGGTCTGTTTCGGGTATGTTTTGGGTTTGCTTTGGCCAACAAAGAAATAATTATATAAAAGTATTTTTTATTTTTTATTATTTTTATTATTTATTATTTGTATATATTTTATATATATTAAATTAAATTAAAAAAATTCCGAAATCTTCCCTCGAATCGACTGAAGCACCGAAATGATTCATATTTCTCACCAAACGGAAGACTCCGAAGCGAATCTGACCACGTTGGTTTTGATTGCTTGGAAGACGTATCTCCCAATAATTTTATAATATAATATTATAATATTGGAGCACATATGTTTTATGTGAGAATACTTTTCAGAAAATATTTTCATGTGAAATAATTTTCTCATGTGGTTACATGTAGAAATATTTTCATATAATTGGTCAAAATACATTTTTTTTACATCAATTGATAGCTAATTAGTATGAAAATATTCTATAGCTAATTAGTATGAAAATATTCTCACGCCTAACCAGATGAAATAATTTTTGTACATGAAAATATTTCTTGAGAAATATTTTTGAGCAAACCAAACATGCCCTTATGAAATAATAAAATATTATATTATGTATCATAATATTGCATATATTATTAATATATTAATTGTATATTAATTATTTTGTATACAATATATTAATTATAGATTGCAATATTATATCTATTACAATATACAAATTAGTACGATATAGTAATATATAATTAACTATAATTAATGTAAAATATGTATTATTTATTATTCATATATTAATTATTTTAATTATAATAATTATTACAGCTTTAGGGGTTTGAGGTTCTTTTTTTTGGGGCGAACCTCAACCCACTTTATAAAATACAACTTACCGCAAGTTTTTGGGGCCCGTGTCTGTCTTTCAATCTCCTAAAAATGTTAGATCGACATATTTTCATGTAATCCACATTTCCACAAAAGGTTTAAAATGTGGAAATCGATCTCCATACAGAAATTGGACTCTTTACGCTAGGAGGGCATCCAAATTGCATTTACAGGTAGGGGTGGCAACGGGTCTGATATGGGTCGGGTCTGATTGGATCCAAACCTATACCCAAATAGATTCGGGTCTAGGTTTGGATTTGAACCTGATTCGTCGGATCTAAAAATTGGATCTATACCAATACCCGTCGGGTCTTGAGTCTACCCTATCAAGTCTCGGGTCCATTGTCACCCTCACAATGAGCTTATTTTTTTCTTTTTTTTACCATCATATACCCGTATTATTAGCAACAAGGTCACAATCATCCATTATTAGATTTTAAGCAGTGTGATTTGTCGTTTAATAGCTAAAGATGACTACTAGTTCTAATTATATACGATCCTTAATACACCCTAATGAATAGGGCCTAAAGTAAAGTATTTTATCTCTAACAATTTATGGGTACGAGTTGGATCCAGCTAGACCTAGACCCACACCCGTATAGTGTTCAGGTTCAAGTTTTAGACCCAGACTCGACCCGTCAAATCCAAATGCTAAACCCATACTTGACCAATATCGGGTATACCTTGCAGGTCTCGGGTCCATTACCACCTCTATTTACAGGCCGTTTTTATGGGAATGGGTTGCCAAAAGACATATTTTCAGGGAACAAAACGGGTCAGATATTGGATGTATGAACTAATTTTTTGTAATTACACAAGTTTCGACATCAAATATCTAAAATGATTTTCTTTTTTTGTAGCTAGGCTTGAGACATTGATATTTTGTAGTTGGACAAGTTTGGACATCTAATGGCTGAATTGGTCTTTTACTTAAAAAATAGATGACCCAATCACTCATTATTTTTTTTTAATGAAAGGCGATTCAAACATTAGATGTCCAAATCGGTACTTCACTCAGAACATGAAAAGTGAACTACATTTAATTTTCAGACTCGTCTTCCATTATCCGAACCCAACCCATGCTCAAAACAAAAAGTTAGAAGTGTTCGGGTTTGGAAATTGGATGTTTGAACCCACTTCGTTTCGTGGAGTAAAAGATTGGTTCAGATTTTGGATGATGGAACATCGCTTTTGCTCAAAATTTTTTTTGACAAGCGGCTGAGTTTGGACATTCAATGTTCGAACCTGACCATTTGCCATTTTTAGTGGAAGACCAAATTGGACATTTGATATGTGAAGTAGCCCAATTACCCAAAAAAAAAATTGGTTCATGCATTCAATGTCCAAATCAATCTTTCACTCAACAAAGCAAACCTCCATTAGGATATTGGATGTACAAACTCAAGGTAATTTAAAAAATAAAAAATAAAAAAAGTGGTGCTTAAGCATAAAAGTGCAAATATGTGGAACGCTTTTTTAATTTAGAAAAATACTAGATTTTTCTCGAAAGTTCCCTATCCATATGAACCCTTAAAACAAATTATTATTTGGCTTTTATTTAACAAGGCATTAGTATTATTTTTAGTGAAATTTACAAAAGTTACATAATTATAAAATAGTTCTATTTATTTTATATTTTACACTCCAATCTCCACGTGTTTAAAAATTTTTATTCTCAAATTAACCCCAATTCGCTATTTGAACCGGTCATTTCTTATAGAATTTGTCCTAGTTTGGACGTTAAATGTTGGAACTTAGTCCTTCAATAATTTCTAGTTACAAAAATATGTTAAGACAAAAAAATGGTTCATCCAATGTCTGAATTAATCTTTTGCTCAAACAATTTGATGAGTGGCCAAGTTCCGATATTGAATATCCTAACTAGGCCACTTTGTCTTTATTTTTGTTCAAACATTGGATGTCTTAACTTGTTCCGTCTTAGACATGATCAAACCCATCTTTCACTGGAAAGAAAGTGACCCCTATTGGGAAATTAGATGTCTCAATAGGAAGTAATTTGAAAATAAAAAAAAATTGAGAAAAGTGAGATTGGAGCATAATATATATATGCCCCCCTCTTCTTAAATTTTAAAAAAAATTAGAGGATTTTTTTTATAGAATTCCCTTATTTTTAAAGTTATTTAATTTCTTATATTCACGTCTTGGTTTTTAATCCATACGTAAAATATAGTTGAGAATTCATTCTGTAACTCATAATGAAGAAATCTTTCTTGTATAAGTTCTACTTTTTTTTAGCCCTCGTTCCTATTTATTTTCTCTAGTTTATGAAAAATGAATATGATTTTTTTTATATTTGGGAAAAGTTTAATAACGTTGCAACCTTAAACTGTAGAATCAAAGCGCTTCAAAAAAATCCATTAGAAAAGGCTTTTTTTAGTGTTGGGAAACTCTCTAATTGATTATTTCCAAATCAAGATATATAGTTATGAAAGAAAAGATTTTGAATCCAAAATATAGTGTATCTTGCAACATATAATTCAAACCATCCATTTTCAAGTTTTTAATTTGTTTATAAATATAATTGTTTTGAATTATTTCTAGAGTTTAAAAATTTATAATTAGAGATGAAAATAGATTCTTAGGCCATCCAAAGATTTATTGACACCAAAAGTGCATCTTAAAATTTGGAGGTACGTCTTATAATTGTTTAAGGTTGCAACCTTATGCAAACAACATCCTTATTTAATTATCTGATATTATTTATGCTATTATTTAATTTCCCTCGTGTTCAAATTTCATTAATTTTTAGTGGGTTTCTTATTTTGGTAGGAATCCTTTTTCAAATTACTATATTTAATTGCATTCTAAATCTTTTCAAGTTTTTATTATTTTTTTATTCTAAGTCAACTATCTAATTTTACTTTGTTAACAAAAAATAGAAAACAAGTTAGGCAAATTTTTCAATTGGGTAAAGATATTTATTTTTGGGAAAATTAAGTAAATATCCTTTTTAATTTCCGTTATTACTAAAATACCGAATACTTTTCGTTATTACTGATATATCCGTTGTTTTGGACTTCATAACAATTTTTTTTAAAAAGGCAAAACTATCTATTTTCAGTTTTTAAAAAACTGTGATCATGTCAATTTCAATTTTTGAAAAACCTAAAATTAGATTGAAAATTTTAAATTGAAATTTTTTTTTTTCTTGTGGGTCCTTTATGTATTCTCTCAACCTTTCTTTCTCTCTCTCTTCCACCGAGAAACCAGTCTATGCTATCTTGCAAAACAGCCTATGGATTACCCACATGGAAACAGGTTGCGATCGCCGACACTTTGCTCACTAATGAGATTTTGGGCATGAGAAAGATTGTTGAAAATGTTTCTCCTCACCCCAATGCGATCCACTTATATGTTATTTATGAGGATCGAGTTGGGTTCATTTGATTTTTGAGCTTTGTTCAAGGAGACATCTATTTGATCGAATAGTTGCTCAAGCGAGATACACAGTCGCATGAGCAGTGGACAATTTCTCAACACCTTTCTCTCCCAACAATGGCGAATCATGGGCCGTAGCTCCTGCCACTGCAAAATTCGCCCACTTTCTGAAGTCCACGGCGTCATGAAAACCAGAGAGATAAGTTTGCAGCATAGGAAGCCCCAACCCTTCGGCTTCACATACATTCACCCTAACCAAAACAGATATTTACGTAACTTTAAAAAAGAAAAATTGACCTGATTTCAGTTTTTGAAAAATCAAAACTTGGCAGTTTCATTTTTTTTAAAAGAATTGTTATGAAGTCTTAAAAATAGATATATTAGTAATAACATAAAGTATTTGGTATTTAATAATAATGAAAACTAAAATGGATATTTAGCTAAATTTTCTTTTATTTTTACCTAATTATCAATAAATTCACATAACAAATAAAAATTTAAACATAACATTCGAGTTCAAAGAGGGATTTTTATGGAACAAGAATAAAAGATAAACAAAAAGCAGACGATTTAAAAGTTACTTTCGTATTTATTCCATATTTTATGTACAAGTGATTGAAAGAGTCGAGGATCTTGTCGCCACAAGTAAATAGGGTAGCCCAAATGTTTAACAAAATAACATCCTGGCCTAATTTTGTCACCCACTTTGATAGCAATCCCCCATTGTCCAGGAGCAGCAATTTTTATATGGTTCGGTTTGTATAGAGCTGACTCTCTAAACAATCAAAGTAAAGATCACCTTCAAATGGTGTCGAGAAATACGGTTTTAATACTGAAAATCTTTGTGATGCTATTAAAATATATTTTCATCTTTAATTATAAAATTTAAAGCTTAAAAAATAGTGTAGATCGAGCGGATCTATGAAAACTTAAAAAATCATAAAAATTGACGGTCTAAAATATGTTACAACATGCACTATTTTCAAAACTTGAAATACAATTTTTTTTCTCATTTCCATGCACCTTGATGTCGAGATGATCAATTTGAGAATATTTGGGCATCAAAACAACCTCTTCTAGTGAAAGTTTTTAGATGGGCTGTAATATGATTGTTTGGATCCTTGGCTCTACATAAACTTTTTCTTTTTTATATTAATTCATACTTCTCAACCTACACATATTGTCGTGGATCCCTTATTCAAATCCCAAAATTGTACTAAAAAATTGTGATCTTTCTCTTTCTAATTTTTACAGGGAAGTAGATGGGTCATCTATGCGCTCTAGATCATATGAATAATGGTGATGACCTTTCTGTCTGTATTGCTTTATGGGTTGGTATTGCATCCACAGGCTGTGGACTCTTAATGGTTTAGATTGAACTAGCCTCATCGAAGGATCAAAATTGAATTTTATAGCTTTATTATTATTATTATTGAAAAATGATATCAATATGGAATTTGGTATTTAGCTTCATTTTTATAAGTAAAATTGAATAAAAATAATGAAAAATATTTTTAATAAAAATATTGATCAAAATAAATTTAAGGATATTTTGGTTATTTTTCTATTTAAAATATTTTAGTCATTTCTTTTTAGTTATATTTATAAAAATACATCTACCCCACAAAATTCAGATAAATATCTTATTTAAATATAAATAAAATAAAATAAAATAAAATATGAGACTTAATATTTGCCACTGGATACGGTCTTATGAAATCTCCACCGTTGGAAGGGTGTTTGTGCACCCTTCTGCCTATCCAAATGATGTAGATGGGATACTTTCGTTTTTTTTTTTTTTTTGGGGATAACTAAGTGGGGATACTTTCCTTCTTTTTTTTTTGGGGGTAATTAAGTGGGGAAGATAGGCCCTTACCCATTTTTTTCAATAGATTAGGGAGTCACATTTTTGAAGGTGTTAATTGGGAGTGTTAGCGGTAGGAATGGAGACCACGATGTGGTATCTGAGTGTGGGGATGCTACCAATACAACCCCAACCCCTTTCCTCTGGATACTTTCCTTGTTTGTAAATACATTGCGTAGGCATGCCAATGGTTGCGAATGGGATATTTTTCCTTGTTCATATATATTGCATGTGGGCTTGCCAATGGTTGGCCCGGGCTTCAGGGTTTCGGGCCTCTTTGGGGCTTTAGGCCAAGCCGGGCTGGGCATAAAAAAAAAATCAAATTAATCTCAAATGATATACTCTGTTTTTCTCTCAACTTTACTTAAGCCATTCACCCAAAATTTTTTTACCTAAGCCTCTCTCTTTTTTTTGTCGCGACGATGATGCAAATCACCCCAATTTTGTATTTTCTCTTTGGTAAAGGAGTATTTTCGTCATAAAAAATAAGCTTTTTATGGAGGCTCATTAAAGCCATTTTTGGAAACATAAAACATAACGAAAGGAAAAGAAAAGTATAGAGAAGTTTTGGGAGGTAGAGATTGGGAGTTTCTTGTACAAATCCTAATACTATTGTGGCCCTTGTATTGGGTCAGATTTTATTAGGATTTCTTCGCAGCGACAGTCTTAGTCGACAAAGACGAATAGATGATTCGATTAATGGTGGTATTATAGTAGGAAGGAAATTTCTATTTGAATTTTCCTTGCTATTGTATGAAGTAATATCTACAAAACCTCAAATTTGTAAATTTCTTCCTTGGATAGTGAATGTATCATTGCCCTCTTGCCCGTGAGCATGACCTATTTGGGTGAACCACGTAAATATGTGTCTTTTACTTTTTCTTGTGTTGTGGTTTAAAGATTTTCCATATTACTTGTTTTCATGTTTCTATATTTTTCTAAAAATATTGCACACACATTATCGTTTTTGGGTGTTTTATTTGGGTGTTGGATTCATTATTATGGGGTGCTCACAACATCAAGTAGGCATTTGAGTTACCCCTATTTGGCACAATAAGAGGTAACCGAGAAAGCCTCAGTTGCCAAAAAGTGATATTAGAGCTCAAGGAAGTGGTGTAATATTTTTGAAAAAATGACATCTCACAAGTTTGAAGTGGAAACGTTTAATGGGAAAGATGATTTTGAAATCTGAAAATAAAAAATGCAAGATGTATTAGTACATCAAGGACAACACAATGCATTACTTGGAAAAGATAAAAAACCAGTAAATATGATCGATGATGATTGGGAGGAACTTGATATGAAGGTACAAGCCATTATTCACTTGTGATTGACGAATGAAGAGTTGTTTAATATTAGGATGCAGTTGGTATACGGATGCATCCGTAA
>NW_006497658.1:2371179-2391803 GCF_000471905.2 Amborella trichopoda
GGTAGATATATATATATATATATATATATATGGTGTGGTTTCCATAAAGTTGCAACCTTTAGGTGCACCTCCAATTTTTATCATAGCATGTAATTTTGGTGTAAAACATCTTAGGATTATCTCCAATTTATTTTCATATCTAATTATAAAATTTTAAGCTCTAAAAATGGTTAAAATCAAGCAGATCTATAAACATATGAAAATCTTGAAATTGGATGATCTAGATAATGTGTTGCAAGATGGCATTATTTTTTGGACTCAAAATCTTTTTTTTTTTCATATTCATACATCTCGTTGTTGAGATGATCAATTGAGATGATCAATAGAGGGTTTTTCAAACATTAAAACAACGTTTTGCGATGGATTTTTGAGGTGCCTTTGTAAATCTACATTTTAAGGTTGCAACTTAAAATATTAGGGTGCTCAAACTTTAGAGTAATTTATCATTGTACTCAATAAGTTTTGATCACTTTTATAGCCTTATTTTGTACGTAGAGTATTTTTTAAATAAATGTATTTTTTGTCATTAGGAGGGGTGTGACATCATCCGCATGGAGTGTGACGCTACCCAATTGGAGCACACTAGTGGTCATCACCTACATGGAGCAAACTAGTGGCATTTAATGCTCTAAGTGGGTGACAGCACACCCCATGTAGATGATGTCACATTCTTCCTAATTACTAAAAATACCCTTACTAAAAAATATGTTCATTATAAAACAATAGTATATAAATGTCAAAATTTTGTTGAGTATAATGTTAAATTACTCCATAATGTAAACACCCTAACATAATCACATACACACACATAGAAAAATACTGGTATAGACCCACTAGCCTACAGCTATATATTAGCCTAATAGCCTAGATTCAATCTGGGGCGATCTGATAGACACAACCTCATTTCGTATTTTAATTTTAATGTTTTTTTTTCTAAAAATACAAATCATGTGAAATTTTAGGCGTCAATTATTGTCATCAAGGCGCACCTAGTTAAAATATTTTTAAAATAATTTATAAAATATAAATGGACCAAAAGACCTTTGAAAACTTTTAACGGTATTTCGATCAATTTATTTTTCACAAAATAATTTTTTGAAATTTTTATCAGATTCTCTTATTGTTAACAAACACACGTCCAAAATTTCAAGTGATTTGAATTTATAAAAAAATTAAAATTAAAATACAAAAGGCAATCATGATCATTGGATCGACCCAGATTCATTCTGGACCCCTTGAGCTTATAATTTAAAGTTGTAGGCTAGTGGGCCTACTTTAGATTATCTCATATATATATATATATATATATATATATATACAACCCTTCAAATTACAAAGGTTAATAATAGAATGAGTTGTAAAAGGTGGATTTACTAACTTTGTAGTTTATTTTTTAAAAAGTATTACTTTATTTTTTAAAAAAGCATTATTTTTTCTGATATATTGCTCAAAAAGTAAAAGTATTTTTGTAAATATCACTATAAGATAATGGGTACTTTTATCATCTGCATAAGGGTGAAGTTGAGCTTTTTATTATGGGTACTTTTGTCATCTGTATAAGGGTAAAGTTGAACTTTTTATTATAAGACAAAGAGCACTTTATAAATAAAATTCCAGAATACTAGCTTCTAAAATGGCATTGTATTTTTGTAAAAAGTTCAAATTTGCCTTTGATTGATTGTTAAGTTACGTATTAAAATAAATTTTTAAACAAAAAATAATAATCGTTTGATAAAATATACTAATCACAACCTATTCTAACATTAACCTTTGTATTTTGAGGAGTTGTTAACTCTAGATAAATCTTATAGAGAGAGAGGTTGAGGTTGGGATAAGCCCCTACCTCAACCGAGAGAGTGCCTCAACCGAGAGAGTAAATATACTAATCACAACCCCTTCTAACGTTAACCTTTATATTTTGAAGAGTTGTTAACTCTAGACAAATCTTATATAGAGAGAGATTGAGGTTGGGGAAGACTCCTGCCTCAACCGAGAGAGTGCCTCAACCGAGAGAGAAGTGGAGAGACTTATTGTGCAGAGCAAAGAGAGAGAGATTGGCATGTTGTGCAAAGAGCTTTACAACAAATCACATATTAGTGTCGATTTGTACATTAAATCAGCCGATTAATACATTGCATGAAAATTTCCCAATACATAACCTATGGAATCGGCAAACTAGGGATTGGCTAGTGATCGACTCCGAGTTAGTCAACTGATTTTTGAAAAATCAACGGACTTTTTGAACATTGGAAAAAAGATGAAAGAAGAAAACGACATCTGAAATCTCCAAAGAAGACTTAAAAGATGCCCAAATCTTAAATTTTCTAAGTCGGTCCAATCCCGAAAATAATCAATGAGCACTAGCTTGATGGAGTACAAAAACTCGAAGAACCTTGACCTTCTAAACTTCAAATGATAGCGCACGTATGAAATTAGAAGTCAAGGACATCCCAAGTATTTAAGGGCAATATCTCACATCTTCCAGGACAGGTTTCTTAAAACACCTTAAAGAACTCATCTTTGGATTGGTACATGAAGACCAAAATTTGAAGATGAAAGAAATACTTAAAGATTTTTCCCAAAGTCCCAGTTAGGGTACAACTCATGAGCAAAGTTCCCCAATTCAAGCCTTAATTTCCATTCCTCCAAGGGATCACAAGTGGAGAGACCCATTCCATAATGGAGAAATAGTTAAAAGTTTAATGTTTAGCCTCCCGGAACCCAAAAACTCCGGCCTTCTAAAACCTAGAAACCCTAGGCCATTAAACTCCGGTCCTTGCAATTTCTAGCGGCCATTGAAGCTTCATAAACCAAGAAAATCAAACCATAATTCTAGTTCAAGAAAACCCTATGGCTTCCTAGTTCGTCTTCAATGTTCAAGAGAATTAAACTTTATGGTTCAAGTAAAAATCTAGAAGATCAAGGAGAAAGACACCGTTAAAATCATCTTTGTCTGATTCTTTTCTTCATTTTCTTCAAAAGTTCTTTTAAACCTTTCTTCTTGTTTTCTTTCAAGTTTCTATTGGTTTTTATGGAGGATCCTGAGCCGCGTAAGAGGAAAGTAGTAAAAGGTCGAACCCCTGTGGCATAATTCTATGGAACTCACTTCTCTATTGAATTTTAATTGATTTAGTTTAAAGCATAATTCAAATTAGGATTTCACCAGAGATCTTCATGGATTTGATGTTAACGTAAATATCGATAAGTACAAGGCCTAATTCACCTAGTTGAAAGCATGTGATGATCATCTTAGGGCGAGCATGGGATGATCATCTTAAGGCGTTCTTTTTGTCGACAGATGCTCCTATTACATTCATAGTCGACAGATGCTCCTATTACATTCATAGTCTCTGAAGGATGAGAGCCAACTATGTAGCATCTACATCGATAATTCAAGTAGCTCCTATTACATTCGTAATCTCTGAAGGATGAGAGCCAACAATGTAGCATCTACATCGATAATTAAAGTATTATATAGGTCATTGGTCTGATCCCTTGTAAAAAACTACTTGTAATAACATCATAAAGAGATTCTTTGTTTCTGACCCTGCTCCACCTTAATTTTTATTTGAACAAGAAGATCACAATCAACTTTAGTAAAAGTTATGTCTTGGTCCGCGTAGGAAGAGCATTTTTCTTTGTAGAGTTTTGAAAAATCCAAACATCTATGAGAAGAGATAGATAGATAGGGAGGTAGGAATTTGTCAAATCAACACTCCTTCGTAGGGGTGGAGTTGGCCAAACTCAAAGAGGCCGAATGGGAAGGGCCAAATGGGATTGGCCTTCCCAGGCAGGCAAAAGAAGGGAAGAATGAACTTCTTTCCAATTTATGGTCTATCTAACAGGCATGGGTTAAGTTAAATAGAGCATATTGTTCTTGCTATAGAACATCAAGAGCGGCGGGCGAACCCAGCATTCTACAGGGCCGCCTGGCCAATAGAGCCAGAAGCCGGGGCATCCATTCGACAGGGCCTCCTGACCAATAGAGACAGAAGCCGGGGCTGCCATAGCTTCTGCTTCGATTAGTTTCTTGTGTCCTGGAAAAAAGTGAAACAGAGTTCCGGTTCTTCTTTCGCCGAATGACTCCAGAATTGTGTAAAAGCCTAAACAACAGGCCTGGTCTATGAGGAGGATCTACTATCGGAAATCGATATTCCCATTCCCGCTGCCTTAGCAATGGTGATACCAAATATCACGTACCAAAAAATGATAGCTATCAACGCTATCTAACAGGCGCTCATGGACGATGATGAGACATTCTATCTAACAATGAGAATTATCTCAATTTATCTCATAGTTGGCATTACAGTCAGTGGGTTTGGATTTCAAAGATGTTAAAACAATATCCCTTAGAGAGGAGTTAGTCATTGATAACAGTGAGAGTTTCATGATATTGTTGTTATGAAACGATGAAATTTTAGAAGCAATAATTGATTAGGAGATGATCGATGTTTAGTGGGTGTTCTAATCTTGTGTTTGGTGCATTATGTGCTTGATAATGAGATGAACGATACTTTTGAAGGTGGTTAAAGGGAATATTATCTAAAGTAGTAAAGATTACTCCTATTTAGATCGATAATTATGAAGTTAGTTAAAGGGAATATTATCTAAAGTTGAAAAGATTACTCCTATTTAGACAGGAATAACTCATTGGAACTTCTTACTAGGTCCACAGAGAAAACTATTACTTTTCCCAAAGGAGGAAGAAAGGTATTAGTTAATTCTCACCTGTTTTTAGACCCAATGCCACTCTCTCATCTCCCAGTTTTCCCTCTCTTATAAAAAGGGAAAACTCCAATGGTTTCTAGTAAGGTCGACCAGAGGTAGCAGGCATCGAGGTCTACCCGGGAAAGGATTTGGGTAGCACCCTCGTACATAGTCCTCATGTTGTGGTTTTCATTCTCATTACTAACACTACTCGACTCCGATAATAACTTTAGAAAGTCATCACGTTGTGGTTTCCATTCTCACGACTACCAATACTCGACTCTGATAATAAAACTCTCACTACTACCAATACTTGACTCCGATATAAAACTCGGGTAGGGGCTGTTTTGACACTGAATTACCTAAAAAAAAAAAACGAAAAAACATAGACACAGTAAGGTCGACCTAAGGTCGACCTAAGTTGCAGGTCGTATCCGAAATCATGGAGAATAGATCCACACCAAATAGAAAGGGCGATCCGCCTTCAAAAGTATGTAATCTCTCCCGGATCTGCATATTTTTTAAATTCACCGATGGAATCCAACAGACTCTCACATCTTATCAAGGAAAAGTTTATAGTACTCAAACAAAGAAAGCAACGCTAGAAGAGTTTCTACCACTTGAACAAAGAAACCAGGGCTATGCATACCGCAGTTTACACTGGTCTGCCGAAGTCGAACGCAGATGGCAGAGAGCAACACACAAGTTGATCCACAAGTTGAACTCACTTAGCTAGATTGTGGACAGCTCCAACCTGAAAATTTGGTCTCAGATAGGTTTGCAACTGAGGTCAGTGAGTTAGTAACCTTTCACAAGATCCACCTCATTTATCAAGACCTAATTTGACCCAGGAAATCCAGATTTGGTTAATCCCCTCACCACGAAAACCACTAAAATACATACAAAGCTTCCCCAAGATCTGAGTAAAAAATAAAAAAATAAAAAAATTTAGTATCTCCTGATTCCGAATCTGCCAAAGTACAATAAAAAACATTGCATGCACACAAAACCTCAGATATTCGGAAGCATAAACAAGCCAAAACCACAGGAAATGTTTAGATTCAGCTCATTTGTCTCTCCCTTTGAAGAGAAACAAAGGGAGAATAGAGAGAGAGAGAGAGAGAGAGAGAGAGAGAGAGAGAGAGAGATTACCAGAAAAACAAAGAGACATGAGATCCAACAATTAAGTGGGCAAAATGAATACAAGGAATCATTTACATGGATTCATCCCTATACAAGAACAATAGCAACATAGTTTACACCTCTTTTGTTCCATATATCAAACAAGATTAGCAACACCAATACCTCAAAAACCCAAACTCCAAACCAAATTGTAGATCACATCTCAACAAAACCATAACCTAAGACATAATAAGGCAAAGGTGAAGAACCCCAGTTTAAAACCTCTTGACTTCATCGTCTGGATCCATCTGGGCTCCTTCTGCATCGGACCGTGACCGCTTGATTCCCCAAACGTAGAGAGAGAGAGAGAGAGAGAGATGGGTGCTGGATTACCCAAAGCTTGAGAAGGCTAGAGAGAGAAAGTTGGAGAGAGATGAGGAGAAAAGGAGAAGAGATGAGCGAGAAGAGGAGAGAGAAAGTAATGATTAGGGCTCACGAGGTGAGATGATTTTGTTTGGAAAGAAGAGAAAAGTTTCAAGGTATTGTGTGCCCGCAGTCCGACCTTCTCCATAATCATCTCTTTCTCTCTCTAACCTTCTCCAATTCTCTCTCTAACTCTCTTCAATTCTCTCTCTAACCCTCTCCAATTCCCTCTCTTTCTCTCTCTAACCCTCTCCAATTATCTCTCTAACCCTCTCCAATTCTCTCTTCAATTCTCTCTCTCTCTCTCGCTCTCCTCTATCTAGCACGCAAAATATCCAGAAATCAAAAGCATCCAAGACGAGGTAAGTGCAAGAAATGATGATGCTCTCTCTCTCTCTCTTCTTGTGTTGCAGGAGGAGGGAGAAACGATCTGATCGCTGCTGCTGCTGAGTGCAGTGGATGGATGTTGGAGTTTGGAGTATAAAAGGCGTGATGCTATGTGGCAGAGGGGGAGTTTTTTTGTGGTGTGATCAAGACTGGAGAATATTGAGGTGCAAAATTAGGGTTAGGGTTAGGGTTCAATTTCTGCATATCTTATTTTAGTCTCCTCATTTGAATTATTTTTCATGTACTATTCAATAGGGTTCACATAAAAATAGACTATTTCTGTGGTTACAAATACATATTCCCCAATCATGAATAAATGAGATGTATCGATTGCTTTAGGAAAGATTAGCATTTTATCACTCTGCTCATTTTTATTATAATTTTAAAATACCTTTAAAAGAATATTTACTCTTGAATTAGAACAGATACTTTTATACATTTAAAAATAAATAAATAAATCTCGCTCAATGGTCTGCCTCCAAATGTAAGGTACTTTCAATTATACACATGAAGCCTCGAGCTTGCATACCAGAATAAGTGATCGTATAATGGTACAATATATATATTTATTACTATAAAATGTACGTGTAAAATAGAGGAATTTAAGGAGGGAGTCGTATGGCAAAAAATCAAAAATAGCGCAAAAAACGCATGTGGCTTTTATAGGGCCGTATGTTTTAACTTTTGAAGCAACTCGTTCTTAATTTGGTCCCTCAAATCCAGTTTTCGATTACTAGGACAGCCGTGTTTGAGGGCTCTAACTCGAGGATATCTATATTAAAAATTTATTTTTAATATTTTTTTATATTTTCTATCATTTTGGTCAACAATAAAAATTTATTTTGGCCCATAATACTTATTTTTACATTTTCCTTTCTTTTGGATCATTTTTAAAATATCTCCTTCACAAATTGATTTTTTCAAATCCATTTTTCACTATTTTTAATCTCATTTAGATATATATTTTTATTTAATTTTACTTTAAATATATTTTTTGGATTTTTTTTGTTGTTTTTTTTTTTTCCCCTTTCTGAGTTGGCTAGAACTCAGTACATGCCAGACTCGAGCCAAGTATTGGTTCGGGCCTTAGGGTGAGTACTCGTCCCGAGTCGTTCATAGCTCAAATCTCCCTTCGACCGTTCCTGCACAATAAAGTAACGCCAATTATTGTGAAGAAGACAGAGGAATTATTGTGACAAAGAGGGACAGTCAAATATGATGAGTTAGAAGACTATGTTTGTGCTGAAATGACATGGAAATTTATGAACCATGTATTATGTTACTCTTTATGCAAACCGCACTTAATATTTTCTGATATTTCATGTCTTCAGATTTGCTTTTTGAAATTAAATCAAAATGATATTTACTTTTTCGTAATGCTTTTAATAAAGCCAAAAGATTTTATACTCCTGTGGGAGTATACTGTCTATTTACTCCTTAGCATAAAACCTCTTAGGACTTCAAATTTTGATGACGTAACATTTTCAACCTATAGATTGAGCTCAATAAAAAAAATTTCTAATGACCTTTTACGCACATGAAAAAATAATAATCTTGAGATTGAATAGAGACCATTTAATTTTTAAATAGTAAAATCTAAGTATTAAAAAACTCAAATTTCGAATACTTTTTCTTTTGAGAATAGTCATCTAGTGATTCTTAGATGGATACCAAAATTTCCTCCGAGGTAAATCTTCTACCTGAGGGAGTAGAACAAAACCATGCTCCCAAAGGAACATAATATACAGCCCTTTAATAATATTTCTAAAAGGATATTTTTGCCATTGTGTAAGAGAGAAAAGGGGAACTTCCATGGACCTTGAAAAGTGGAGGGTTATCTTATTAAAAGCAAAGAAGAAGATGGTGCAGTTTGTTGACATTTGAATAAAAGAATAATAGGAGGAAGAGAAATCAAAGTTTTTAGGGTTTCGCATCAAAAAGCAAGTGCTGATTTGTTGGGTTCTTGGGCCACCCCATATTTCATGAATCCACCCAACCTTTTGGTATTTTGTACCTAGGGTTTCCGGTGGGGTGCTGGAAATGTAGGTGGGTGGGAGAATGGATTTAGTCGGTTTTATGTTTGTTTCACGGAGGTCGAGGGCCCACGTGAGCATCTTCCCCCATGATTCCCCCAGCTTGTCGAGGGCCCACCTGAGCGGACCACGGCAATGCCCCTCATGATGTCCCCCTTGACAAACTCCTTAGCAAAATGTACCATCACCTTTTTTTGCGCCCTCCACGCGTCCTTTTTGTTTGTTAATGCTAATGTGGATCCAAGGCCCCCACTAAAGCCTCATATCCCATTCCCAACCTCTTGCGTTTGGGACCGGTTCGGATTGATTATTAAAACAACTTAAAGCCATATCATGATGAAAAATAAAAAATAAAATGTAAAAAATATAGTCATCATGATCAATATAACCGTTTTTTTAATAGAAAACGTTTATATAGAGCCGAAACGCAAAACAAATCAAATTAGAGTTCATATCAAAAATTTCACTAGAAAATATTGTTTTGATGTTTAAATATCCTGAAATTGATCATCTCAATATCAAAATCAATAGACATGAAAAAAAAAATAGATTTCAAGTTTTGAAAATAGTGTATCTTGTAACGTATTTTTGGACCTTCAATTTTTAAAATTTTCAAGTTTTCATAGATCTACTCGATTTACACTATTTTTTAAGCTTTAAATGTTGTAATTAAAGATAAAAATATATTTTAAGGCTATGACAAAGATTTTCAGTATTGAAACCATATTTCTCGATACTATTTAAAGGTGGGCTTTACTTTGATTGTTTAAAGCTTCGGCTCTATACAACTGCACCTTATTTTAATTATTTGAGATTGGTTATATGAATATTGATCTGCCTTTCCGCTCTATCAATGATCATATTTTTAGTGAGGCTACAGTCACTCTTATCTATGGATTTCAAATCAAGGGGTTGTGAGTGTGTCATTGATTAGATACAAAGTTTTAAAAAAAAAAATTTCTTGAACTTTGTGACACACTCTAGATCATCAAATTTGACATGGGCAGTAGCAATCATTGCATCCTTATAACAAATTAAAATGGTCTCATAATATACAATCCTAAAATAAAACTATAAGGGATAAGTGAGATTTTTCAAATAAAGGTTTCTCAAATACTACATCACGCCTCAGCATAAAAAATATATAGATAATGTATAAATATGTAATTTTTTTTTTTTTTTTTTATGATGACTTTCGAATTTTTCGTATTATGTGCTAAATTTTTTTTCCTTCGTTTAATATTTTGGAATTCCTTCAATCTATATATCAATTTTTTTTGTATTTCATCTTGTATATACTTCTTTCTAATTTTGTCGATTTTTTATGCTCTTTATGTCCTCTTTTGCTTTTTAAATATTTGTATTTTTTATAGTTTTAAGCCTTTTTGGGCTCAAAAAAAACTCGCGCGGGTCCACTCCGCTCGAGCAAGTACACAGGCTTTCTCTTACCCCTCAATGCTCTCTCTAAAATATTCCCTCCCTCTCCAGCATAGTCTATATTTTGGTCTGTCCGGTCCACAGGAGATTCCATTGTTTCTTGTAATTAATTTCTTGAACTCTTTAAGGCTAATCACCTCTTACAACTCCATGAAGAGATTCGGCAAAATAACCAAAAATGTAAGAAAAATATTTTGGGTGTTGTATAGAGCCTAGGCTCTAAATAATCAAATTAGAGATTGCCTTTAAATAGTGTCGAGAAAATGGTTTCAATACTAGAAATCTTTGTGATAGCCTTAAAATACGTTTTCATTTTTATTTATAAAGTTTAAAGCTTCAAAAATAGTCTAGATCAAGCAGATCTATGAAAACTTGAAAAACTTGGAAATTGACGGACCAAAATGCAATACAAAATACACTATTTCCAAAACTTGAAATCCATTTTTTCTCATGTCCATGCATCTTGATGTGGAGATGATCAATTTGAGGGTATTTGGGCATCAAAACAACTTTTTCTAGTGAAATTTTTGAGGTAGGATCTGATTAGATTGTTTTGAGCGTCAGCTATATATAAACTTTTCCCAAATATTTTTTTTTGTCAATTCATACTTAGCTACATAAAACAAGGTACATTGCAAAAAAAGAAAAAAAAAAAAGGAAAACAAAAGAAAAAGAAGAATGATTACCTTCTACCATAGTGGAAAGCCAAAAGAGGGACTTCGTAAGTGATGGCACTTCCAAATCCATATCGATAAAATTAGGTCAGCGGCAAAGGAAAAATTTACAGGGAAACAACTGCATAACCAGAAACCTACCTTTTTTTTTTCTTTGTTTTGGGTAGTTCAGTGGTAGGAATGCAACTTGGGATGGGGCATATTGCTTATCAAGTTCTTTAACAAGCACTAGCACACAATTTTGCATTGGACTACAAATGATACTATGTTTCCATGTAATTTTGACTTAAATTAATGCCCTAACTTTGCTTTAATATATCTTTAAGAAAACCTTATCTCGTATTACACTCTTATTTTGATTACGCGTGATGGATTTGACATCTAGATTAAAGTGTTAAGCTCATGAATTTTGAGTTAATACTTTGGTGTATTCGTAAAAGCACCAGAGATGACATCTAATATATGACCCCCTAATCCAAGTATCTCTCCAATAAATGTGTATTAATTATGATTTGTCCTATTACGAGACTCTCCAGTGAATTTACACCAATTACAAGATAGTGAATATACCCATCGTTCCCACTAATGCTCTGGCTGATATAAAAACAACTTTGATTATTCTACTTCACATTTCTCAATACATATATTACTTGCATTCGAAGATTATTATTGACAAGATACCTTTGGATTCTTACCCACATCTTCCAAGACTTAAAGGTTTGAAGATTTGTAAAGACATTCCGGAAAATTACATATTCTTAACTTGTGAAAAGGATAAAGTCACTCTTGATGGAAGACACTATGTCCTTCTACCATGACGTGACAAGATTAAGATGCGGCAAATGTTCAAGAAGTGATGAAGACTCTAGAACCTACAAACAATCATGACAAACCACCTGTGATCATCAAAGCAAGGCACGAGAACCATTACACACACTATATCGCAACTGCTGGGCACGATCGAGAGCCACTAGTCGAAGTGTTCCACGATTATAAATAGTTTGGCCAAAAAGAACCAGAAGAGGGTTGAAGAAGTATAGTAACTAAGAGATAACATGCATATTCAAATATTCATGAGTGTTTTCCATTTAATGTGCATGGACTAGTTCATACAAGTAGTTGCAATAACAAGAATCACTTGTTAGCTTTTCCATATTTCTTCACTAAACAAATTTATCTATGATTGATTAAACAAGGTGTTTCACATCTCCATTGTATGAGACATTGAATGTAGTTAACAAGGCATCCATGGGCACTTTGGAATTGCTCGATCCCTAGAAATAAAATAAACCTCTATTCACATATATACCCTAACAGAGTGGTTGTCGAAACACTTTTGAGTTTGTTTTTTTTTTTTTACACATTCAGATTAAAATCACCCCAACATCTCTAACAATTCCACTAGGGAAGTAGTTCACCTCTCTTCTATTCAATCACTTCTCGAGGAAAAATAAATTCATCAACTTCTTTCATGGTTGGAACAATCCGTGTCCCCGTATCGACTAATGTTGTCTGTTCGACTAAGAGTCACATGGCCACTTGCCTGCAAACTACTACCAACTATCCATGGAGCTCCCGTTCAAAACTCACTCAACAACGAAAGAATGCCTCTCCTTGAGAGGATTTAAATGTGGTAAGTAATCCTATAACTACTCTTTTTAGAGATTGTAGGGCAGACGGCTTAAATTATAGTATTCGATTATAAGAGGTGGTATGTCAATTCTTTCCTCCCCTCATATATTGTAGTTTTAGAACCAACTTTAATTTTATCTCTCAGTCCTCTTGAATCCTATAAGAGTTTTTGGTAGGAATTTCCCTCGCCTTATGCAGGACAAGGGGGATGCCTCATGAAAATCCTTTGTAGGAAGAATAAAGACACCGAGTACCACACCTTTACAGCGTCCTATATCAATCACTGAAGAGGCTTCGGCCTACTCCAGATAAGGATGACTACAAGTTCCTGTTTGGGAGGTATTTTGTCTCGAATAAAATGTCACCGGACTCAAGAAGTGATATTGTCCAGCCAAATAAATTCACAATATGATAACTACCAAAATATTATAGGGACTACCAAAAATGGTTACAGTGGATAAAAATCCAGCCTTGTAATAAATATTAAGATGGAAAATCTCCTAAATGTGATGAAATAAAAATCCCTTCCAAAAACGTGAAAGATATGAGCCCAATCATGCCCAGAACAACAATTAGATGGTTCAGGCAGAGGCACAATCAAACTCTAATCAAAATGGTAATCCAACTGTTCAATATTTCATCCAAGGCACTCTAAGGCTACCCTCCAAAAATCAAGTCAATCTAAGGCCAAATGATTAAGATATTGCCCGGCCAAACTCAACCATCTATATCACAATATTGATCAATGGCCATTTTACAATGCTTCCTCAAGATATAAAAATATAAATTTCCTAATAACTTTATAGGAAGAAGGCACTAGTATAAAAAGTCTATGGACCAAATTTAAGCCCAATTCGACATCGGATGTAGGAGAAATGGCCTCTTGAATTTCGTGAACCACATGTATGGTCCACCTGAATTGGTCCAACTTTACAAGAGGAACCCAATAAATAAATAGCCAATGAGCTTTAAATTTTTACGAGAAGAAGGTCATGATGAGAAAAGCCCTTGACAAAAATTTTAACCAAATTGGATATCCAGAAATGCCTTTTTCACCACCACCTTTAATGGACCGTAGGGGGACCATGCGAAAAAAGAGGTTTAGATTATTCATCATCTTCATTGAAATTGCAACAAGCAATGAATTTTTTGCAAAAAATTTCGGGGTCATATCTCTCAATTCCAAGCAATGGATTTTTTTGTAAAAATTTAGGGGTCATATCTCCCAATTTCTATAATTAAACGAACTCGAATTTCAGTATGTTGTTCTTTGCAACATGAGTTTTTCATTCATATATAGATCGATGGATTCCTCCTCTCGAATTAAACTCGAATCGAGCCAAAAAGTTGGAGGTTTGCAACAATTGGTGTGTTCCCTATGACCTCCACCCATTCTCGGAGCAATATCTCGCAATCCATATGGCATTTCGAGCCAAACGTTTGCAGAAAGCTTCGTAACTTAGAGACGAACACATCCATATATGGAAATCCAAGATCAAAATCCAATTAAGGGGGCGAATCCTAGTAAGAAGTTGTCTAAATTTATGAGACTGCATTTTTCAAAAATGAAAAGAAATAAAAAAGCCATATCTCTCCAATCCGGCATCATCTTGAACCAAAATTTTCACCAAACATCGGTCTCGGCATTGTCCATAAGAATCTACTAGTTGATCGTCAAACAACAACTGAATTCAAGTGCAATGACGAGGTATAGAAATCGGTATGCAAATTTTTACAAGAAATGGAAAACTAAAACTCAAAATTAGCAAAACTTGGATAATCGATTACGATTTTGCTCAAATTTGTTAAAAAATTAATTGTGGTTGGTTGCTTTACAAATTTATAGAAAAAAATTGGGTTCAATGGTGGAAACATGATCCAATTTGATGGGCTTTGGCTGTGCAGGAAGAAGTGAGTCTCTTCACGGACAAATCATGAAAAATTTCAAATTTTAGATGCTTTTTTTGGTAATTTTCAGCCATAGCTCAAAATTATTTTTAGTAATCCACCCTTGAGCCATAGTTTTTATTTCCCACCTATCAATTTTTAGTTTTTCACCCATGCTTACTTGTATCAATAATAGCCATCTTAAACTCATTTTAGAAGAGTTAGAAAATGAAAATGCTAATCTAGAGAGAGAAACCCTAGCCTTAGAGAGAGAAAAATCAAAGTTTTCAAATTACCCCTACCTCCATCCCATAGTCCCTAAATTACCCCTCAACTTTATCAAAATCCCCAATATACCCTTAGAAATTAAAAAGTCCCAAAAAAAAGTACTAAAAATTCAAAGATACCCATAACACTGTTAGAAGTTCAGAGTTGGGGGTGGAGAGGGGGTCCTAGCCATTGCATCGGTTGGGTTTTGGGCCCTTCAGACATCGGTCGTGCATCCACCTTGGGGGATTTCCGACACAAAGTCGGCACCTTTTACATGCATCTTTGTCTTCAAAGAGACCTCGTGCAGAGGTGATGCTGCTGAAATGTCACCGACCATCATGTATAGGATCACCAACTATGTCAACAGGTGATAATTCAATCTCATAATTGGAAAAGACACCTAAAAATAAGTTTAATGCATCACATGATCTTTCTATTGATCCATCATTAGAGAAATTCCACCATTGATTGCACAACTCTGATTCCAAGTCTCCTACAACAATCGAATCTCTAATATGATACAATTGAGTCTTCATTAATACCATTTTGATGCAGTGGGAACCACAGAGGCCAATAAATTCTCAAAAGAAGAGAGAGCTACAACCATTAGAGGAGCTCATACTCTTTAAGACCTCAAAAGTTCTCACACAAATATAATTGTAAAAATCTATCACCCTATTTTAGCCCACATTCAAGACCTTTATCATTCTTAAGAGGAGAGGCTTCTAACAATTCCACACCAAGTCCCCGTACAGTGGAAACTTAAAATCACTCAAAATTGTCTACTAAAAATAGCCAATAAATGGGGAATAAGCAAAACAAAACTCAAATATGAAAAAGACTTATACGAATTTCCTAAATTATCCTTATTTATTAATTTAACAAATACTGCCTTGAAATTCCATAAAAAATGTTCTACCATTTTCAAACTCCACCTCATGTTAAAGAGAAACATTACAAAGCGTAAATCCCATTAGGATAGAGTTCATCATGATTATGAAAAATTAACATGGGATAAGGTTTAGGAGTTAAATTATCTAGTTGGAGTTCTACTATTAGATAAAGGTGAGGGACCACCTAGAACCCTAGGATATAAATTAAAGGCTTATATATAGGTGCTTTACAACTAGTGTTCGTAAAATCGAACCGGAACGGTTAACTGGTTTTGGGGCTACGAGCGGTTTGAACTGGAACCGGACTAACCAGGGCGGTTAACCGTTTTAACCGGTCAAGTAGTTTTTTTTTTTTAAAAAAAAAACAGGTAAAAAACATCAACAAAATTAAAAAAAAAGAAAAAAATAGAAAAAACTTAGATTAAATGTATACTATTATATTACATATATATATCTTACAAAAACAAAATTGAAACATCTTTTTATATAATTTAATATTTGAATACTATGAAGATATGCAAGACAATTTAGAATTTGACATTAATTTAATTAATGAAGTTACAAAGTCCAACTAACAATGCTAGTAGTAATGAGAGCGGCGAGGGGGATCATGATATTGGTGTGTTTCACTATCAGGATTTACGGGGCGAAAAATCTGAGTAAGGCTTGGTGGAGTCTATAATGCCAGCCAGGAATATTTCCTGCGGTGCCCTCTTGGCCAAAGTCTCCTAGACTCGTCCAGCCTTCATGCTCTCCCCCACCCTGGTCTGTGTTACCCTCACCCTGTTCTGTGCTACCCGCACCATGTTTTATGTTACCCGCACCATGTTTTGTGTTACCTGCACCTTGTTCTGTGTTACCCCCACCCTGTTCTGTGTTACCCGTACCCTGTTCTGTGTTATGGCACTCAGCATCTTCAATATTGTTATCATCATGAATAACCAGGTTATGGTGACGGCTACGGCTGTGTCTCTCCCTTGTTGAGTAACTGCTAAGCCTCGATGCCTGGACTTCCTCCCGAGACAATCTCATTAAATCTTCCTGTTCATCAGGCACCGCATCATGTTGCGCCACTTCACATTCCTGGATGACTGGTTCTTGCCAATTGCTTTCCATTGTCCCATCTGTTTCATCATCGTGTGCTTCATCTTCATCCTATTTATAATTATCATCCATGTCCATTGCCATGTCTCCTTCATTGAATGCTGCAACATTCACATTATCATCCATATCGGCAACTGCCCCACTAAGAAAATCTTAATCTAGTAGTGGAGTCCTTAGTGATACCCACTCATCGGCGAGATTCCAACGGAAGATGTAATCAAGACTGATCGGCGTGTAGTCTATGGGGGTCCTCCTTATATATTTCTCTCTCAATTTCAAATTATAATGAACGTACACCAAGTTGTGCAACGTCTGTATCTTTAACTTATTTTGCCTCGGGGCGTGTATGCACTAAAATATACTCCAATTTCTCTCACAGCCCGAGGCAGCACATGTTTGACTCAAAATTCTAACGACAATCTTTTGCAATTGCTTTGTTCAAATTTCGTGTATCGTCCACCATTGCGCTGACACAGACAAACATAGAAGTACTTAACAATAGAAAATAAGTTGATTTAAAAAAAACCACAAATAGTATTATACTAAACTATTGCAAGTTTTAACTTAAAACTAACCTGGGTACAATTTTGCAGCTGCTTTTTTAGCATTGTTGTATGCAAATTCACCATTTTTTTCCATGTACAAGATAAGCTAGAAATAACAAGATGCATATACAAGAAATTAGTATTACATAGAAATACAATTCATTATTCTAAATTGAAATTTTCTTACATACATGTTTTAATTAATGTTTACTTGTTGCATACACTCCATCTGAGTTTCAAGATCAGGTTCAAGCCTGTAGATGCCGTTTCTTACCCCCTCATGATATCTGCATCATCTAAAGTGACACTGGAGTGCAAGTTTTGAGGATTAATAAATAACCCTGCATATGGTTTGTTATATTATTAAGTACGATAACTTTTCTCGGAGTTGAGAAAGAATCATGAATTGCGACAATGAATCATAAATTACCTGCTGCATGGATATCCTAGTGCAATTGGTCTCTCCACTTACGATCAACAATATCCAATATCTCTTTAGTCCATATATTATTATCAAATATAACTTTCCTTGCACGTCTCATTGCATCGAACAGAAACCCCATTGCGTTTTTATCTTCAAAGTCACTTAACCTCAACACTCGTACTAGAGGTTCAGTTATAGAAACATCGAGCCCTGAACCTCCCCTGAACCTCCAATCGAGACGGGTGGTTTCAACCTTCCTTCCAAGTTGACTCATTGCTGCCCTATCAGTCTGCCATTCATTAGAACGTATCATTGACCTCAATCCTGCCTTGTTAACCAATATCAATTGTATCGTAAGGAACACTATAACGAATCTAGTAGTGGACTCCCTGACAATCTCTCGTATGCAATGCTCCCTCATCAAAGCATGGAGATATGTATGATTGTATATAAACCTTGTAATCAACTTGCTCTTCAAAATACAAGTTTAACCCTCTTCAGCTTCCCTATTTCCATGAGCATCAAATTAACACAATGGGCAGTACAAAAAGTCCAATAAAGATTGGGTCTTCTCTCCATTAGCAACAAGCTTGCTTTTTTGTAATTCGCAACATTCTCAGTCATTACTTGGACAACATTTTCAGGCCCAACCTCATTTATAATTTTGTCCAAGTGTGCACATATTTGACTAAGGAGGAGAGAGAAGGGAAATATTAGAGAGAGAAAAGGAAAGACAGAGAAAAAAGAGAGGAACAAAGAGAACAGAGAAGGAAAGGAGGAGAGAGAGAAACATAGAAGAGAGAGAAAGGAAAGATAGACAAAAGAGAAGGAGAGAGAAAGAGTAAAAAATAGGAGGAGAGAGAAAGAGAGAGAAAGAGTGAGAAAATAGGAGGAGAGAGAAAGAGAGAGATGGAAGGATAGAGAAAGAGAGAGACGAGAGGAGAGCAAGAGAGAAATGGGGGAAGAGAGAAAGAGAGACGCGAGGAGAGAGAAAGAGAGAGACAGGGGAAGAGAGAGAATGAGAGACGGGAAGAAGAGAGAAAAAATTACCTTATCGAAGGGTACCAACCTTTTTCTTCTCTCTCCTCTCTCTCTCCAAGACGCACCCACAATGTCAATGTAAAAATCTCAAATCTTATTCATGAAATTGAAGAATGAGGGAAGCTCTTCACAATTAGGTTTAACACGTATTTATAAAATTGGGTCCAAACATGGGTGGATGCCCAAAATCTAGCCTAATTGATGATAATTACAATTATTTTGAATTAAAAAAAATCTAAAAATAGGGTGCAAACATGGGTGGATGCTCAAAATCTCTCAGTATGTCTCTTTCTTGATAAATCAATGCTAGAGTGGTAAACAATGCCCCTAGGGCAACCTATTAAAATATTGACAAGATACCTATGGAACTTGTCCTTCAAACCGTCAGTCATGACCTGGCCAACAGACCTTGAACTGTACAATATGCTTATCAATATCATTAACAACAACTTCTAAACTTGACCCTGCAAGCTCCTTTACAGTTGAACCTCTAACACCCGGCCCTACCTTAGCTATAGAAGCTACCATCTGTGGGTAGAAGTCTGAGCTTGTAGAATTAAATGGCAGTACATTAGCATACCAGAATATGCTAATCATCTTTCTCGCTTTTTCTATTAATACACCTACTGAGGGAAATTTTAATTTTCTTTGACGACATTGTGACTTGTGGGGATCAAGTCCAGAGATTTCGCGGGTCATTGATGGCACATCTATGGGTTCATGTCGTTGAGTTGTAGATGGCCGACTATAAGAGGATGGGCGACTAGAGAAACTATGTCTCAATCTACTAGATATGGATCTAAGCAATGAAGGCCCACATCCTCCCCTACCCGGTACTACATGTTCTTGAGGTTGACGACTACTGGATGCAAGATCCATTCTCTCATACATCTCTTGAATTTCTATTTGTCTATACTTAAGGTCTTGAATACTGGCAATCCTAACTCGTTCCATTTGTGCCTCAAATTATGTCTCTTGGTCATCCTCCTCATCTATTGGACTTTCGTACCCCCTCCCTATCTCCTCTGCATCCCTTTCTCTCTGCACATTTTTTCCTTTTCTTTCTATAATGAATTTTAACATTTGTTGTTTTACTTCTGGTGGCACTTCTTTATAACCGGTGACATTACCCTTTACCCAAGCAAGATGTTCTTTTAGGCGATAAATACCACCACCTATTTCCTTGTTACAAAAATTACATCGACCTCTTCCTTTGTCATTCACTTTTGTACCATAATGGCACATCACATCTCCCCTTCTCATCTTATTATTTTCTTGTAAATTTTTCTAAACATAAAAGTTCATTAAAAAAATATTTATTTGGGAAAATCACTATACTAAGGGGACCTTATAAGCATGGATATTTAAGCCCTACTTTCTCATGAAAATGAACAAGTTACAATAACATCCAATAGAAAAAAAAATATATAATTAAGATGACCATGAATCACCATGCCATTCAATTAATATTTCTCAATAAAAAACATACATGTGTGCCTCTAGACCATGAAAGCTGAAAAAGCCATGCATGAGGGGAATGTATTAAGAAATGTGGTATTTTTAAACCGAGATTGAAGCGATTTTCCCAGTTATTGGATAAGCATGGGGTAATACTAGGAAATATGTTTTCTAGAGGGCTAAGGTCAAGTAAATCCTTCAATGGGGAACATGAACAAAAATATGTACCCAAACATTTTCCAAAGCACATGGTACACCATGAAATTGAATAAGAGCAGCAACCTATTAAACAACAAGTAATCCATATAAAGATACCTCCATTCCTGATGAGCAATTTGCATTTCATGTGATAGTGACCCTTGCCATAAATATATATTCAAGATAAAAATTATTTCTCGAAAGGTTCTAAATGGATGCATCATGAAGGGAAAAATACAGCCACTTTCCAAAAGTGGAATTTAATACACTCATTGCTATAAATCTAAACTATAAAGCATGCATTGCTCCAAGGAGTTCTACAAGCTAGTACATTAGATCAATTATGCATGTTAGATACAAAACTGAAGTATACTGAATTAAGATAATAG
>NW_006497658.1:2401424-2441466 GCF_000471905.2 Amborella trichopoda
CTTCTACGACACTGGAACATCGAGACCAGAACCTCTTATTTGAGATTATGCCATCCACTTTTATACCGGTACTGGATTTCGAGAGGCAGTCATTTAACTACTCTTCACAGGTAAACAATTTCTTTAAGGCACCTTCAGATTCCCGAATGGAGTCTACAGCTAAGTAATCGGTCGCAAAGCGGGTTATGGCAGGCCTGATTATCTCTTTTTTCTTAGAGTGTTCTCTAAACAGAAATAAAATTTTAGAGTGGTTGTATATAAATCTCGACACCAACCTTGTTTCCTCTAGAGTCTCCTTCACAATTATGATCTCACCGATCTCCTCTAACATAAGATCGATGTTGTGTGCAGCACACGGGGTCCATACTAGATGCTTCCTCTTATCTATCAACTTGCTGCCTGCAGAAATACATGCACGCGCATTGTCCGTAATAAACTGGATTACATGCTTATCTCCCACCTCCTCTACTATCTGATCATATAGTCGTACGTAGAAGTTTGCATCATTCTTCGTCCTTGATACGTCTTTGCTAGACAAAAACGTTGTACCTTTTGGGGAATAGGCCAAGAAGTTTAAAAACTCCTTTTTACTAACTTTATTCAACCAACCATCACTCATGAGAGTAATGCCTGTCCTTGGCCAACTCTGTTTATATTATTCAATCCACTTTATAACTTCCTCCACCTCTTCATCTAATATTGGCCCACTGAGCTCATATGCCGTCGGGGGTTTTACCCCGGGCTCGGCTCTCTAGATTGCACTGACTATAGGTAGAAAATATGGGCTATTGGCTGCATCAAAGGGAATCCATTTATCGTAGAACCATTTACCAACATATCTCCCCAACATGTTTTTGGTACCTTTAACCATGCCTTTTAGAGTCATCTGTTGTGACTTAGGCTTTGTGAGAAATGGGTCTATACGACCATGACCTGCAATACTGGCACTCCTAGATAAGTTAGGAACTATTTCTTCAACGTTTGATTCTTGTTGATACATACTGCCACCAACCCTTCCATATATTTGAGCTGGGCCCGCCATACATACTTGACCTGGCCCGCCATGCATGTCTAATCTGGCCCGCCATACATGTCTGAGCTAACCCATCATGCAGGTCTGAGCTAGATCCACTAGGCATTCTAAACCCACGTTCCCTCTGATATTGTTCATGTAAACTCATTCTTGTGGCCATGTCCAGGTCATTATTATATTGCTCTTCTAGGTCATTATTATATTGCTCTTCTGTATCATTCATGCTTAATGGTGTATATAAACTAGCTATCTCCTCATTCATCCTATGTTTGGCAATTTTTTTACCTTTGTTAGCATTAAGAAATGGCGCCATTTGTTTTTTTACATTACTATGAACACTACTGCATGCATAAACATCTCTCTTAACCCCTGCCAAGTGTTGCTTGAACCTATGTACCCCACTACTTATCACTCTTTGGCAGTAATTACAAATAATTTTGTCTTTTTTGTTGAGATCAAGTCTGACCCCATGTTGCCATGCAGGGTCTTCTACAGATCTTGACATGATTCAACTGTTTTAATATGTAGAAAGTTAAAAATTAACCTTACAGTTTATCAAGAAAAATAATCACCATGTGTAGTGATAATATGTTGGGGTAGTTCATGTAGTTATATTTGTTGTTATTTGTACATATCAATTACAAACATACAGAATAATATAATACAAAATGCAAGCTCCAAACATGACTACAACTCAATTATCAAGAACATATATTTTTTGCATTAAAAAATTAATAATAAAATTGAAAAAATGCAGGATAATATAATTGTCATATATGCCACAATTTTTTTACAATGATATTCACTTTAATTCCTCACGATAATACAATTTAACAACATGTATTTTTTGAGTTCAAAATTTTATAAATTGAAAATACATTTTTAATGCAAAACTACATTAAAAATATAATACAGTTTTGCATTAGAATTTAGAAATATAATAACATGTATGTTTTTTCACATAAATATTCTATCAACATGCAATTTTTTCAACAAAAACTTTAACAATAAAAATTAAAAATATGGTTTAAGACCTCATGATAATCAAAACCTGGTCACTATTTTCACATCTTATCGAAAAATCATGATTTTTAAAAAAAAATCGATCATGTACTAAAAAAAAAACAAATAAAAATAATTCTTCACAAAGCCACTTAACATCAGTCATTCCAACACAAAAATGCATTAACAACAAATTAAAAAAATACAGTTTTGCATTAAAAATATAATAACATGCATTTTTTTGCATAAATAATCTATCAACGTACAATTTTTTCAACATAAACTCTAACAATAAAAATTAAAAATATGGTTCAATATCCCATGATAATCAAAACCTTGTCACCATTTTCACATTTTTTCGAAAAATCATCATTTTTCAAAAAAGTCGATCATGGATAAAAAAAAAAAAAAAAAAAAGTACAGCAGATTTTCAAAAAATTCGGTCATGGATTACAAAAAAAAATTCGACCATGGATTACAAAAAAAAAACCACAAATTTTCAAAAAATTCAATCATGGATTACAAAAAATTCGATCATGGATTACAAAAAATTCATTCATGGATTACAAGAAATTCGATCATGGATTATGGAATACAAAAAATTCGATTATGGATTACAAAAAATTCGAACATGGATTACAAAAAATTCGATCATGGATTACAAAAAATTCGATAATGGATTAAAAAAAATTCGATCATGGATTATGGATTACAAAAAATTCGATTATAGATTACAAAAAATTCGATCATGGATTACAAAAAATTCAATCATGGATTACAAAAAATTCGATCATGGATTACAAAAAATTCGATCATGGATTACAAAAAAAAAAAAACAAATTTTCAAAAAATTCGATCATGGATTACAAAAAACAAATAAAATAAATAAATTCGATCATGGATTACAAATAAAAAAGAAAACAAATTTTCAAAAAATTCGAACATGGATTACAGAAAAAAAAAAAAAAAACAATTCGATCATGGATTACAAAAAATTCGATCATGGATTACAAAAAATTCGATCATGGATTACAAAAAAAATTCTATCATGGATTACAAATAAAAAAAAAAAATTTTCTTCACAGAGCCACCTTACATCGGCCATTTTAACTAAAAAAATCCACCTCCAAGCAAATAAATTACATCCAATTGAGTACAGTTTTTGATAAACAACAATATAAGGAATCAAAACCCTAAATTATGAACACATTATCATCAATAAATCAAATCAAATCGATTAAATTGGGCAAAAAAAAAAAAACGCAGTTCTTCACAGACAATAGTCATTGAATTTGTAATATATCGTGAATAAAAAATTGAAAGGCGGAAAAAAATAAAAAAAGCAGCAGAAATTTTTTTTCACAATCATCACTGTGTTCATCTAAAAAATCAGGCTATAATTAAGCAAATTAAATAAAATTGAATATATTAAATGATAAAAGACACAATAAAGATTAAAAACCCTACAAATGTAACTCATTAGTTTCAAAATATGCAGTGAAATTGATCATATGGCAGAAAAAAAAAAAAACCCAAAGTTCTTACCTGGTTTCGTGAACCCGAGCCTTCAATCTCCAAATTACTCTGTTTTTCTCAACGATTACCACAAATTCGTAACAGAATTTTTTGGTGAACAATTTTACGATCAAAATGCCTACAAATTTTCACATATTCATGCTCTATTTGGCATGAAACACAATGAAAGGCGGAAATCCTAAAAACACAACTTTCATGATTCAAAAACACGAAATTTCTCCACCATTTAATCCATGAAAAGACTGAAAAAAGCTGCATAAAGCTTGCATATTCGATCACATGGCAAAAAAAACAAGAAAAATGATAAAAAGATGACAAATTTTGAAGAATCCCGTGAAGAACACTGTGCAGCACATGTTCTTCACGGGACTCGCCGATTCCGTACAGTGAATCGGCGAGTCACTGTACAGAATTGCCCAGTTCTCTCTAGAACCGGGCGATTCCGTGTAATTTGCTCGAATCGGCACATCCAATCCCGATTCCCTAGTCGAACCGAGCGAATCAGGTTAGACTCGACGTTTTTAAATCCCTGGTTCAGAGTATTGTTTTTAAAACTAAAGTGAGAAAAATTTGTGCGAGGGATTTGGGATTTGGCGAGAGAACAGGAGAGAGAAAATCAGTTGTGAAAATATGTTGCAAATCCTTCTTATGATGTCAAAATTAGAGAGAGATCAGATAGTTTCACTTATTTTTACGAAGAATTGATGTTCAAAAAAGAAAAAAAAGCTACAAAGACACAGAAAATTGAGAGGCGCATATAGAAACCACCCCCCCTCCCTCTCTCAAGATCACCACTCTCATAAAGGGATTATATGTAAAGAGACTATTTACCTTTAGTACAAGGAGATCACAATTACGTATAACGAGTTTTAAAAATAGTCGATTCGATTCAAACTCGGGTCATCCGGATCGGGTATCGGTGATACTATTCCAAATCCACTAATAAAATGGGATCTAGCTATTTTTCTAGCTTGATGACATCACGGATCATTCCATGACATCACAGATCCTATTTTTCTCGCTTGATGACATCACAAATTGTTCCATGACATCACAGATCCCGTTTTTATCGCTTGATGACATTACAGATCATGACATCACGGATCGTTCCATGACATCACAGATCTCCTTTTTCTTGCTTGGTGACATCACGGATCGTTCCATGAAATCATGGATTGCATGTTATGACATCACAGATCGTTCCATGACATCATAGATCCCGTTTTTCTAGCTTGATGACATCACAGATGGTTCCATGACATCATGGATTGGATGTTATGACGTCATGAAACAGATTTTGGACTACAATATCATCACATGTCCATACAATTTTAAAATTATCGTCGATCCGATTCAAAATCGAGCGATCCGGATCCACTAATAAAATGGGATCCGAATTTTTTTCTCGCTTGATGATTTCCATGACATCATAAATCCTATTTTTCTCGCTTTATGACATCATGGATCGTTCCAGGACATCACAGATCCCGTTACATAATTTCTCGCTTGATGACATCATGGATCGTTCCATGACATCACAAATTCCGTATAATTTCTCGCTTGATGACATCATGGATCGTTCCATGACATCACAGATCCCGATACGGATCTTCCATGACTCCTATTTTTCTCTCTTGATGACATCATGGATCGTTCCATGACATCACAGATCCCGATACGGATCTTCCGTGACTCCTATTTTTCTCGCTTGATGACATCATGGATCGTTCCATGATATCACATATCCCTATACAAATCGTTCCATGACATCATGGATTGGACGTTATGACATCATGACATCATGGATCGTTCCATAAAATCACAGATCCTGATACGGATCCATGACATCATGGATTGGACGTTATGATCTTGATACGGATCGTTCCATGACATCATGGATTGGACGTTATGACATCATGAAACGGATTTTGGACTACAATATCGTCATGGATTGGACGTTGGACATTATGACCATGACATCATGGATTGGACGTTGGACGTTATGACCATGACATCATGGATTGGATGTTATGACGTCATGAAACGGAAATGGATTTTGGACTACAATATCATCAATTTTTTGTTCACCCCAATATCACCACGTGCCATTGCAATTTTCAATTTTGTTTAATAAATTTTTTTTTTAATAAAAAGCAATTTAAAGGCACATGAACCCCTTCTCAAGCGCGTGGTTCTAAAGATGTCTCAATGGGTTTTATATGTACTTGCTCAAGTCCTAAATCTTCGATGGGGGATTGTTTTTCTTCTTTAAATAGAAAAACAAACATATTGACATATTAAAGTGCATAACGACACAAGTGGTGAAAAAGAGTGCATGTACCTACAGGATCACAATGTACATTTAATCCCTCAAGTGAAAAAGCTTACTTATAGAGTACTTTTGGATCTAAAATATTTTCTTTTTGAACAATAAAAAAGGATATAAAATAGTGTGTTCTACTTTACACTCTATCAACATTTATAAAAATAAAAAAATAAAGACAAAAGGATTTTCAATTTCCAAGTACTTAATGAATTTTTTTATTTTTTATGAGGGTCATACATTGTTTTCTGAATGATGTTTATTATAATATTATAATTAATAATTATACTAATTACAATGATAATCAAATCTTATATTTTATTTATTAATTTATTTACATTATAAATTATGCAATGTATTATTTTTTTGTTATAGTTGTAAATTAGATTTTTAAATTAGATGATATTATAAGACAAAATTCAAAATTATTCTTATTTGTATAGTAAAATGATGGTAAAATAAAAAAATACAAACCAATAATTCTAATTTCGATGTATAATATTATATTTAGTTAGGTTTTAATAAATGTTTGATGAGAATATTCATACAAAGAAAGAACCTTTCAATATTCTCATATTGATGTAAAAAATAAAAATTATTATTAGTACCCTCATTTCTTATTAGATTCCTAAAAATAATATTTATAATAAGTTTTAAGATTTTTTTTCAATTTTTTTTAAGACCGAATCCGACCGATTCCCTATCTGAAACGCCGATTCACCGATCCGAATGGGTTTTGAGAGTGCCCGATTCGGGACACCAACCAGTTTTTTAAACCACTGCTTACAACCATCCAATGTGAAATCTAATAGCTTTAGTGTGTCACAAAATTCGAGAAATTTTTTGTTGAATTTTTATTTTGGTCAATGGAATAATCCAATGGTCAAGATTAGTTGTGACCACCTTGTACCTAAGGTAAATGGTCTCATTGTTATTTTTGTCCAAAATAGTTAAAGATTTAAGAGTTTACATTGCAAGTGGTGTAGCGTAACAAACACTTAATTAAAAAACCGTATATTTAGGCTTAATAAATTTGACATGTTATTGGGTACGAATAGAAGGATGAATTAGAATTATTATTAGGGGAATGACCTTTTGGATTAAAAGTATACTTGTGTTAGTGTCAAAGTGTATTTATCTAATAATAATAATCTTTCAGGTTTTTTTTAAATAATAATAATAGAAAGCATGTTCAATTTTCTTGGAAGTTCAATTGAGACCAATTATCCATTGTCAACATCTAGTCCATCCATCGTCAGTGTCTAATGGTTGAAATGATGCTAGAGAGGAAGCCAAGTGCTAGCATCAACTTCCCATGCCCTGCTTAACGTATTAGTAAATATTGATGAAGCATGTATGAGATCAAACCCGAGATCAAAGAAGGGGTGTCGTGAGGTTGGTGATCGTAGAGCCCGGATTTTTATCCCTTCGCCTTTTAGAGAGATGTACATTTTTTTCTTGTTGTACTCATCATCTCTCTGGTTTCCCATTTTATAGAGAGAAGAAGGGGTAACCGTTGTATTTCTCCAACGGATCTCTGAAAAATGAAAAGGTTCCCTGATCTCTAACGGGTTTCTGAAGGGTTACGTTCATATGGATATGACTGTTAGATGAAGGGTTACGTTCATATAGATATGACCATTTGATATATGGAATTCCCACAAATGTAAGCTAAGACACGTAAGGCCTCATAGCCATACATGTCAACATTTCCCACTTGGCTATGACGGCCGAGCATAATAAGTCACATGCATACTCCCACTTTTGAGTATGACTTTTAAGAAAATATCTTGTCATGAGGTTTTTTTCACGCTTTTGTATATATGCCTCTCATAACAAACGTCTATCATGAGGATTTCCATGCTAATGCTGATTTCTCACTCATGAAGACTGTTTGATTTAAACATTTTTTAAGTCCCATTGAGCTAGTCTATCATGAGGATTTTCACGCTTATGCGGATTTCTCACTCATGAAATTTGTCTGACTTAAATATTTTTAAATCCCATTAAGCTAGTGTGCTTAAACAGTAGTTCAACACATAGACCATTTATTAATAGATCATCGATCATATCTAATGTGGGCAAGTAACTAACAGTTACTTCACATTTCTCAACTACATCATGAATGTAGTGACATTGGACATCTACATGTCTTCTTTTGGAGATATTTAATCCACTTTGAATTAATTTAATTGCAGCTTGATTATCACATAATATTTGGATCAATCCGTCGATTATTTACAGCTTCAAGTTATCTATGAAGCGCTTTATCCAGACGGTGAAAATACAAACAGTGCAACATATAATGTATTATGATTCCTGTGTGTACCTAGCTACGCACCCATGTTTCTTGCTTAAGCAAGAAACCACTGCCCCTCCAAAGAGAAAAATATGTCCTGAAGTGGACTTACTATCGTCTTTATCCCCAGCAAAATCTGGATCTGAATATCCTATAACTTCAAGGTTATTTGCTTGAAAAAACACAATTTTAGATGTTTTGTTCCCTTAATGTACCTTAAAAATCTTTTTATATCTTTCCAATTAGCTATGGCTGAATTACTTTGATATCTACTAACAAGTCCTACAGCTTAACTCAAATCTAGCCTTGTACATCTTACTGCATAACCTCTTTGATGTGTTAATAAAATATGAAGCCCCTAGGTTTATTCTTGAGCCTTCCTGAGCAATGGACCTTGAAAAAACACCTCCTCAACTATTATGAAAGTTTGCTTTCATAGGTTGTGTCTGTGAAGGCTAAACTACATAAACAACCAAGATTGACCATTGTTTTCACAGTTGGGATACCTTGCTACATGAATAAGAAACAATGTGCACCAGTGAAGATGCGAATGCTTCATTTTGGGTGCACTGACCACAAGAAAATGTAACCAAAGATTTAGATGAACCACCATTTACGGTTATAGAAAATCCAGTGGTTTTGAACAATGTTATAAAGACTGTAGTAGGAATTTAAGTCATACCGAAGTGTGACAATGATTCTATTAAAGTAAGTTAATGCACTTTTTTTATCTCAATAATTCTTAATCAAGGCTTTATAGATCACTCTGTACTCTACCTCTCTCGTCCTGCACGATGTGGAATGGCATCCAAAGAATGATGAATGGTGATAGTAATGTGGGAACATTAGAATAGGACATGACATGACCCCAATGGTGGATGCTACTCTCCTGATCCCCATATATCATGTCATTTGACATGGACTCTGATTTGCCATTTCCAATGGATTATTAAACACTTTCCATTATTGGAAATCAAATAATTTTGTTTAATGCTATTTGGGTGGCCAAGTCCTCGACCACACAGCAACAGCTAGTCAAGGAATTTTCACCAGATGATACATAGCATATGGGGCCATCATGGAGACCCCAGGCCATGCTTTCCATCTGCTTTAAAAGATGAGAAGCCTTTTGATGAGGTTATGCATATCCTCTTGTCAGAATTTTGCATTTTAAGTTCCACCAGTGAAATTTGGCGGATGTTAAATCTTGAATTTTAATTGAGATATTACCTACATCTTTCATCACAGAAGTTGATGCTTCCATAGAAATATTTTGAAACCAAAATCAATTAATCTTCTAGTTTAAGGGACAGGAAGAACTTGGACGAAAAATGCCAGAAACCGTCTTTCTCTTGCCAGAATGGGAGGTCTTAGTCCTCTTCACGCCGGAGAATTCGACGGAAAACAACTTACCCGGCGATTCCGATCTCAGTTGCGTGTTCCAGGACGGGTTCAGGGCTCCAGCAAGACCAGCCGGGAAACTTTTTTTTCGGGGATCATATTGCTGTCCGTTGCAGTGTTCCAGCAAAACTCCGGGGTATCAGGCCTTTTAAGGAACCCAAACTCATGTTTTCTGGTGAGTTTCCCGACAAGTTATCTGGTCAAGACTTGCCGGAATTGGCAAGATGGAACTGCATAGTCTATGAAACCTTAACTACTAAAGAGGACGTGATGGTGTTTGCAAAAAGGGATTAACAGTCGACAAAGCGTCACTTTTCCTGTGAGAGAGCTCGCCTGTGTATTTTCCGGTGGTGTACGAACTAGGGTTTTAAGTTCCTCACGAGAGGTTTTCCGGTGCCAAAAACCTTGCCGAGATATTTCGCCACAACTTTCCTGTGAGATTGTAACCCCAGATATAAGTGGTCGCATCATACCTACATTTGCCATTTACCAGCCTCTTTCCCCGCAAACCAGTTTCTCGACCAAACAATTCACCGGTGAACCGCTTTTGTGTGCGGGCACAATGGTTTTTAATGCCGGGAAGTTTTTGAAGCAGTGGGTTATGTATCATTCATTTATAGGAGTTGAGCACTTCTATTTCTATGATAACCTGAGCGATGATAATACACAGAAGGTTTTGATCAAGCTTGAAAACCAAGATCATGGAATAACCAAAAGGGTTTGGCCATGGCAAAAAAACTGCAAGAGGCTGGTTTCTCGTACTGTGCTCAATCCGCCATGAACTCTTGTGAGTGGATGTTGTTAACTGATGTCGATGAATTTGTGATCTCGCCAAAGTGGGTGCAGCTTCGAGACCCTAGAAACGCTCGCCAGCCATTGGTTTTAAGAAATTACTCTTCTTTTTTTTTTTTTCCTCTGAAGGGTAAGATAAACTAATTTCATTCCTTCGCCAATTACAAATTCCAAAGCATAAGTTTCAGCCATCAACAAAGTATAAACATCAACCAAAATATAAGAATCGATCGCCATCATACACATCTTAGGGCAATGAAATGAACAGACAAGATAGAGGGGCACGTTGCCAAGGGGCAAGGTTCAAGCCAAGGGGCACGTCCCAAGCCAAGGAACACACCCTAGCCAATATTATGAGAGATTTACACGGAATCCAAATTCACTTGGGGTGCAATATTTTGGAATTGATAAATGTGCAATATTTGGAGAGATATTTGTAGTGGAGTCACGTTGTAGGCTATCTTCAAGCACTGCTTACCTCAGACTTACCTCAGATGCATCATTGTTTATCGAATTCTTATAATTTTGCACTTCAAGCAACTCTCTTAAATTAGAATAAATATTATTCTCAAGTATATGATAAACATATGAATCAGATTATAATTAATTAAATTTTCCACCAACTAGGTCATCACCTAATAAAACATGTATATCGGTGTGGTTGAAGCCATTAATATAGACATAGAAAAAATGCAGTGCACACATACTTATCCTCTAATTAATTACCATTGTGAACCAAGATAACACTATGAACCAAGATAAGATAGCAGCAAGTGATATTTTGAAGCACAATTTATACAAAAAAAATTGGGCATAAATCATATAAGCTCTATCGTTAAAAAAACATTTGGAGTAAAAATATGGAAGATAGAGCCTAGTCGCTTTGATACCATTGTAAGTAAATATTGATGAAGCGTTGTCACGACCCCGTTTAACCTCTTAAAGGTTCAAAGAGGTGAGGGTTTACTAGCTGCACCCTGTGGTTGATGTAAGGACCCAGACTATCACGGTCGGTTGAGTGCACGTCAAGTAGAGTGTGGGCCGTGTGACGATAGAAGGAGAGAAGAGTCACGCAGCGATGGGGCATGCGGCAGTGAGAGTCGGGTGGCGATGAGGCGCACAACAGTGAGAGTCGCACGACGATGGGGCACGTAGTAGTGTGAGTCTCACGACGATGGGGCGCGCGGCAGTGAGAGTTGGGCGGTGCTGGGACGCGCGGCAGTGAGAGTTGGGCGGTGCTGGGGCGCGCGGCAGTGAGAGTTGGGCGGTGCTGGGGCGCACGGCAGTGCGAGTCGCATGGCTATAGGCCACGCGACGATGGTGTTCACGGTAGGAGGAGCGCACGGCGGTAGGCGCGGGGTGATGGGAGCGCGCGGCAAAGCAGGCGAACGCACAGCAGTAGGCACAGTGAAGACACACGGTGATAGACGAGAAGGAGAGAAGGCGCGCGGCGATAGAGGGGGTAATGCCGCATACGTGGGTGAGCTAAAGAATGGGCAATGCTGTGTGGGCATCGCTAGCTGAATAAGGGACAAGGCGCAGCGCATGGCTCTGACGTGTATGAAGAGTGTTTACTACTTGTTGTGCTTTCGGTGCCACTTGCCCAACCATTAGCGCCACTTGGCCACTGCCCCATCTCATGAGTACTTAGTCACTCTCTCACCCACGCCACTCATTCTCCCTTCATCTCTCTCTCTCTCTCTCTCTCTCTAAGGCAATGTTGGGAAAGATTAGTGAGCAGCCATTGTTGGGTAGGTGTGAGCTATGCAAGAAGTGTTTGAGAGAAGACACCATTACTATTCATGTAAGTGGATCCATCACCATTACATTGTAGTCATAAGGATGCATGGGGATTTATGCATGTGGAATGAGCAATGGAAGTATATGTGATGTAGAAAATCCTTACGCCATGTTCACGGAAAATTTGGGGCTTTTGTTCTATGATAATGGTGGATGTTGTGAATGAATGTATGATTATTAGATTATGTAAGAAATGCATGTTGTGTGTATACATCATGAGAGAATAGTTGTTATCATGTTCTTCACCATGAAAGAAAGGTTATGGAATGTATTTTTGAGACATGTTATATGCTACTATGAAATTTCAGGAATATGTGTGTTCTTGAAAGATGATTTTGAACTATCAAATGAGGTCCGATTGACCTCAAAACACCACCATTGGAAAGATATACGAGTCTAGTAAGATATTTGTATTTCCCCACTACTGAAATTCTTTACAAAAATGATGTTATACTTCAAAGTAAGAAGGTACTTCAAAGTAAGAAGGTATATCATTATTAATTGTTTTCCTAGATTTTTCAGCGTACCACTGTGGTCACTGATTTTAGCTAACCAAACGAAGTTTATTTTTAGCCAATCCATGGCCATTTGAAAGTTCTTTGAATGGACTAAAACTTTTATGTAGAGACTATTTTGAAATTCTTTTTAGATTGAAAGTTATACTCTGTTTTATGAAGGTATGTCACTATGGGTAGTGTTGATAAATTCAAACTATCACCTTGTTTGGTATGAATCTTTGAACGAACAAATGGAATCCAAATGCTTTCAAATTAGCTTTGTTAGAAAGATGTATGTCTTGACTCAAACTTTGATCTTTGAAACCATCACAAGTTGCTTCACGGTTTGGGTTATAATGATATGGAGCAGGGTCACTGTCCGCTGTGTACCATAGGGTGTAGCCAGTAAACCCTCACTTCTTTGAACCTTTAAGAGGCCAAACGTCGTCTAATTGTCTTCAAACCACTCCCATTTGAAGAATAGTTTGTTTAGTACAAAATTGGTTTTCAAATCGCCTTCAAACTCTAAACGGTCCAAAAGTTACGACCCTAATGGTAAGCTCTTATCATTGCTTGTGATGGCAGGAAATTGAGCGGTAAGGCTTAACTGGAATAATGTCACTATTACTGACATTATGATATTACTTCAATATGGTATGCCACTATCAAAATATGATATTACTGATATCATGATGAGATATTGATACCATCATAATGATGGTATCATGCTACTTATGTGATATGTGAATGGATACCTATTGTGTGAATGATGGTATCATGCTGCTTATGTGATATATGAATGGATACCTACTGTGTGAATGATAGTATCATGTTGCTTATGTGATATGTGAATGGATACCTACTGTGTGAATGATGGTATCATACGGTTTATGTGATATGGGAATGGGCACCTACTGTGACAGTGATGGTGCTAGCAGCTACTTAGTGAGAAGGGCACCTACTGTGTGAATGATGGTGCTGGCAGCTATGATCTTCTCCTGACTCCCCATGATAGGACGGGAGTTGGGATGAGAATAACTGGGAGAGTCGTGCCTCCCAGATCTATATGAATACTACGCATTGGGTCACCCAATGGTAGTATAGTGCTCTCTCGCCAAAAGGGCATAAGGAGAGGGTCGTGTCTTACAAGGCCACTGCCTATCGAAAACCCCAAAGCGCGCTAGAGATGTGTGTGTGTGTGTGTGTGTGAGGGCATTACGAAGTGGGGCACCCACTTATCATTGTCCTCCCTCCTGAAGGAGGATAGAGGTTTCAAGTAACAGGATTGGCTTAGCCTAAGAGATGTGACTTCTACTTCGAGAGTAGACCTTTCTAGTTTTGTAACTGTGATCTGTTGTCCTTACTGTCCTGTTTTAAGTAAGGTGATTGTGACTTATGCATTGTATATTGAACTGCCTTAATCATATTACTGTTTGAGTGTTGAGAAGCATGTTGAGGAATTCCACTTAATACCTCATGAATATATATATATATATATGTGTGTGTGTGTGTGTGTGTGTGTGTATGTGTGTGTGTGTGTGTGTGTGTGTATTGTTATCACTGCTATGCTATTTGGAGTGCAATGGTGTAGATCTGCTTACTGGGTTGCTAGCTCATTCCATCTCATTTACATAACTGTAGAGTGAAGGGTGCTGGAGTCTGTGCTAAAGGTGGTGGCCGTTTGGGGGTTGAAGCTCGAAGTTGAGAAGTTTGGGAAGCCGTCCTTAAGAGACTTTCATAGTATGTTTTGATGGTATCAGTATATGATGTATATTTTACTCTGTGTATTTTTGGGCCAGTAGGGCCTTGAGGAACTGTAAATACTTTTGATAATGAATGAATTAGATAGTTGTACTTTTGATTGGATAATTGTCTGTTGTATGGATTTATTCTAGTTTTATTTCGTGGTTTGCTCTTGATTCCATATCTTCATGCATTGAGCCACTCCCACTTGAGTGACGTTCGCAACGTCCGGTCGCGATCCGGTGCTCTGTTGTCCTCCAGCAAGGGTCAGGGGGCGGGGTCATGACATGCGTGTATAAGATCAAACCCAAGATCAGAGAAGGGGTGCCGTGAGGCTAGTGATCACAGAGCTTGGATTTTTATCCCTTCGATTTTTAGAGAGATGTACGCCTTTTGCTTGATGTGCTCATCCTCTCTCTGGCTTCCTATTTTATAAGGAGAAGAAGGGGTAACCGTTGTATTTATCTAACGGGTCTCTAAGAAACGAAAAGGTTCCCTGATCTCCAACAGGTTTCTGAAAGGTTACGTCCATATGGATATGACCGTTGGATAAAGGGTTATGTTCATATGGATATGACCGTTTGATATATAGAATTCCCACAAATGTAGGCTAAGACACGTAAGACCTCATAGCCAAACATGTCAACATAACGGATTATCTAAATTTTAATATGTTTATAATACTTTGATAAAACAACGATAAAAATATATGATAATATATCAAAAATAATGATCAAACCACCTCGATAAATATCTAATTTAGTCACCGTTCAAAGTTTGGATCACCAAACAAGCGAGGGTACTTGAGCAAAGTTTGGATCACAAAACAAGCAAGGTACTTAAGCACCTATCTCGACTTATGCCCCTCAAAGAAATTCAAATTATACAATCGTTCTTTATAGGTTCCAAGGTTTCATACATAATTTGAGGTCCGTCCGAATAATTTATAATTATCATATCCTCAGTTTTCTGGCTTTCGTTTTAAATAATTTGTTCTAAGTTTGGAACTCAAAGAAACAAGGATATCTTGAGGAAACAAGGATATTTAAGGAATTTATTTCCAGTTAAGTCCCCCAAGGCAATCAATAATTATACTCCTTCTTTTAGGCTGACCGCCCAAATAATTAACATAAGTTACTAATAAAGAAATCTATACAAATGCCTTGAGATAACAAAAGTCCATAGAAATTTCATAAAGACCCCCTCTCGTTTTGGGTCTTAAACCTAGTATAAATTATTTTAAAAAATCAAGAATCAAGGGATGACGTAAGTGTGAATTTCCCTAGTGATTGAAGTTAATTACAACTACAATATGATATTATTTTCGGTTCTACAACAAAAACAAAAGAGAAACTTAAATATATTATATTGCGTGCTCTCTCTCTCCGTGCAATTTTTTCTATTGCAGCTCACACACACTCTCTCTCTCTCCCTCTCCTATGGGCTTACATATTTTCCTTCTCTCTCTCTCTCTCTCTCTCTCTCTCCACCATAGGGTGGTGGTTTCGTGGTGGGTGCGGCAAGGAACGGAACGGTTCTGACTAGCGCGACAGTTCAGGGAGGCGATGACATAGTAATATGTTATCCCACTGCTGCTGATGGTCATATAGTCAGCATCAGCCTTTTCTCCAACAATCATCTTCGAGTTCGCTGAGCAGATCAGCCTTTTCTCCAGCAATTCAATTCTTTTAATGGCTCATTCAAGTTCGCTGAACAGTTCATATGGAACAATGTAATGTTCTCCTTAGGTGCCAAGACAAACTTCTGGCTCCTCATATTCCGCCTTGAATTGGTGCCCTCCCTCTCTCCTCTCTCTCCCCCCTCTCTCTTCTCTCTCTCTCTACAAACAAGCAGTGAGCCACACCACTGGACCAAGCGCTACAAGACAGTAGCCCCCAATTATTAATGTCCTCCCTCCTCTCTCTTGTTCTCGTCCCTCTTGTTCTCTTGTTCTTTTCTAGAGAGAGAAACTGTTTTGAGAGAGTGAAAAAGAGCGATAGGTTCTTAGATCGTGTGGATAATGGATAGAAACAAAAAATGTACTGGGAAAATATCTTATGCACAGGTTGTCAAAAGGGCCAATTGTCAAGATTGTGAGCATTATGTCTTGGAGGATCAGAGTTGCAGAAATGAAAATGTCATTGATGATGTTTCAATCATAAGAGTGAATGATGATGTTTGCAGATCTACTATTTTGGGATCTTTCTCTCCACCTATTACTGACATTAAAGGTTTAGATTGATGGGCATATAAGGCATGAAATTTGTTTGAATGAGTTTCATGTAAAGTGTTTTTAGATCGTTTTCTTCTAATCTACTTGGCAGGAAAGGATAAGAGTGACGAAATTTTAAAGAGGCCTCCCTAGGGATTTAATGGTAGCTTATTAACAATTTAGAATCGGTCGGAATCTTTAACTTCTTAAAAAATCTGTCCTTGAAAAGCTCGGATTAAAATTGAAGGGCTATCGATCCATGTTTCGAATCTCAAAGTATTTCAAGCAAATTGCAAATTTATGTGGGAAATCTTTGGAAGTTGATTGGGAATCCGTTATTGGACCAAACGTGGGAACTATTCGATTGAAGATTGAAAACATTCAAGGTCATACTATTCCAAATAACTTTATTCTGACAACTGAAAATTTAGATTACTTGATCAAAATTGTGGAAATTATTAATCCTTTAATGGAGAATAGATCTGGTGATAATGTATAACTGAAACAAGATATTAGACTGAATGAATGGCAAACTGTGGTTAAGAAGAACCGTAAATTTGGTTAAGGTTGTTAATGGCGGAATTGACATGTTAAGCGGCGGTTTGATCATTCAAAAGATGGCGATACGTGGACAGATAGGAGACTTGTACGGGATTGGCGAGACCAATGCAAATTTAAATAACTCAAAATTCAATGAGAAAGGTCGCAAAAATAGTATGGAAATAAGTTAAGAGTATGAAGGGCATAAAGGGAAAGCGGTGATGGTCTTTCCCATAGCATCTCAAATGGATAATCTAAAAATATTTGAAAATGCGGAAAAAGGACGAATGGTCGTTGTGAGTAAGATGGGAAGAAGAGCTTCTCTAAGGAAGACAGCAGATGAAAGGGTTCAGGCCATGGATCAAGAGGCTATTAAAGTGTAGTTGCATTGCAGGAATGAGCAGGGAGTAATCATACAGAAAGTAGTTTGGTTACGGTTTGTTGAAGCTATGAAGGAAATTTGCAGATTTCTCCCTTACCGTAAAGCAGCAATAGAATGGAAACCTAAACCACCGAAAGCTTCGGATGGTAGTGATAGGCCTAAGGACAAGATCATTGTGTTAGATTTGGAGGAATAATCAGTGAATATGCCTATGGCTGCTATAGAGAAATCGAATGACGAGGAGGCTCATGTTAAAGAAATGGATGAATCTTCAATGGTTAAGCATGAGCCTGATAGAGAAGAGGTAGTGAATGCTTTGCCTTTGCAAATGATTCCAGCAAGCTTTGAACATCAGGAGGAGCAGCAAGCAAATGTGTGTATTATGCTGAAAGGAATGAGAGTTAGAGCGAAGGAGTCAACGCAGAATATCATTGATACAATGCAAGCATTACAGAGTCTGAAAAGGCCGCCTCAAAAGAAGAAAGAAATAGGGAGGTCTCTTGGAGAAATCAGCTAGCTCAAGCACTAGGTCTACTGGGAGAGGGAAGAAAAGTAAAAATGTTGATGCCTCTGATTCGACTACATCTGCTAGCAGGTACGCTACCAGGCATAGTGCATCTATCTCTGAATGTTAAAAGGCCTTTCTTAGAATACTAGAGAGTTATGCAATTAAAAAGGAAATCAGAGAGCCAAAAACAGAAAGCGCTGATTTCATTTTGCTTCAGGAAACAAAGATTGTAAACCCTAACCTTTTGTCTGTTAGATCGGCATGGGGTATTCGCCCTATACAATTTTGCTGTAAAAACTCTGATGGTTCCTCGGGCGGTCTTTGGAATATTTGGGATCCTTATATACTTCAACTTATCTGGTATTTTATAAATGAATAGTTTGTATCTTGTATGTTTTTGTACATTGTGGATGGCTCTCTTTTTTTTTTTTACAAATGTATATGGACCAATTTTACCTGCGCTCAAACTTGATTTTTGGAATGAGCTTTACTCTATAGGCCAGGATGCAAATGTGACTTGGTTTATTGGGGGTGATTTTAATCCCATTTGATGGCCAGATGCGTTGTTCATTGTTTTGATTCTAGTGTAATATATTTTTCTAGCTTTATTTCAAATTTGGGGTTACTGGATATTCCAGCGGCAGGTGCAAATTATACTTGGTCGACTAATTGTGTGTCGAATCCTATTATGACTAGGCTTGATCAATTTTTAGTCAATGTTGGGTGGGCTGAATTATTTCCTATGGAAGCTGCATGGGCTTTGCCAAAACTTTCTTCGGATCTGGGAAAGTGAATCACAAAAGATGAATGGAAGCTATTTTAAATTTGAGATGGCCTAGATTAAAGATAGAGTTGTTAATGAACTGATTAAAAACTATTGGACTAGGAATATTACAGAGTTGGAGTGGTTTTGTAGCTTCTTGGAACGTAGAAGGGGTGAAAAAAAGAGCTGATTGAATGGAGAAAACAGAACTGCTATAATTACAAGGCAAAAAAAAAAAAATCAAGGAGTTATTGGACAAAATAGCTGAAATTAATGTCAAGGAATGGGAGACAAGTCAAATTGAAGAGGAAGACAAAGTGTTGAGAATTCATTTGAATAATGAATTGCATAAATGGATTAATGTATAAGAGATATACTACAAAGATCACGAGTTAGATGGCTCAAAGAAAGGAACTTGAATACTGGATTATTCCATGCCACTGCAAGTACAAAAAAAAGAATCAATAGTATTCAAGGTCTTAAGATTGATGGGATATCTGAAGGGGATGAAATAGGAATGGAAAATGCAATTATTCAGCATTTTCAAGGGGAATTTATTGCTCGTTATGTACTAGATACATGTTTTAGTTATGTTCCTTTTAGTAGATTAAAAGAAGTTTGGAGTCTTTGGTTAGAAAGACCTTTTTCTGAAGTAAAATTTAAGGAAGTTGTATTTAGCTTAGCAGGGGATCGAGCTCCAAGACTTGATGGGTTTCCTTTGGATTTCTTTCAGCATTTTTGGGACAATGTGAAAGGGGAACTTATAAATATGATGAATGAATTTCATGAGAGAAGTGCAGTTAACGTGAGCCTAACCTTTACTTTTATTGCTCTAACTCCTAAGAAGTGAGTAACTGAAAGTTTGAGTGACATTCGCCCTATTATTCTATTGACTAGCTTATACAGGATCATTGCAGAATGCCTTGCTTGTAGACTAAAAAGAGTTCTGCCCATGGTCGTTAAGGGGCCTCAATCAGCTTTCATAAAAGGGAGACAAATTACTGATAGTATTCTTTGTGCTCAAGAAGTTATTAGTTCAAGAATTGCTGACAATGATGCGAGTATTATATGTAATACCCAATTGATCTTGAAAAACCTTATGATAAGGTGGAGTGGAAAATTCTCTTACAAACCATGAAAGCTATGGGTTTGGTGAGAAATGGCTAATGTGGATTAAGGGGTGTTTAGAATCCACTCACTTTTCTATTTTGATAAATGGAAAACCAAAAGGATTCTTCAAAGCTTCGTGTGATATATGACAAAGGGATCTTGTGCCCCTTTTTCTATTCACTATTATGGTAGAGATCTTCAGTGTGATGTTGAATTTAGTAGTCGAAATGGGTTATTGAAAGCTTTTTCGATTAAACATAATGGGACAGTTGTATCGCATTTACAGTATGTGGTCAATACTCTAATTTTCTGTGGGGCTTCGGACCAGGAGATTAGAACCTTGAAGAGATTTCTTAATTGTTTTGAGGTTGTGATTGGCCAAAAAGTGAACCTAAAGAAAACTCAAATCATTGAGGTAGCATGTGAGGAAGAGATGATAACTAACTGTGCTGAAATGGTGGGATGTGGGGTAGGTTCCTTCCCAATCAGATATTTGGGTTTACCTCTTACTGCAAATGTGAGACCAAATGCATTATGGGATCCTCTAATCCAAAGAATGTAATATATGTTGGATTCATGGAAATTCAAGCTTTTATTTTTAGGTGGCAGATTGACTTTAGTAAAGGCAGCACTTGCTAACATGTCTATATATTATATGTCTCTCTTCCAAATACCAAATAAGGTGATTAAGAAATTGGAGAAGATTATGAGGACGTTCTTATGAGAGGAGAGTGAAGGGAAGAAATGCTTTAATTTGGTGAAATGGGAAAAAGTGTGTACTCCTTCTTGTGATGGAGGTATACTCCTTCTTGTGATGGAGGTATGGGGTAAAGAGCTTGAAATTGATGAATGGTGCATAGTTGACAAAATGATGGTGGAGATGTGCATCAGAAAAGACCAATTGTGGAGATGCATTCCTTTGAAAAATATGGTGAAGGTCTAGAAAATGGTATCGTAGTAAAAGGGGCAAATAAGAAATGTAAAATCAATCATGTGGAAAGGGATTGTGTCCTATAGAAATTTATTCTTAAGTAATTCAATAATAATGGTTGGAAAAGGGGATCGAGTGAGTTTTTGGCAACAAAAATGGATTGGGTATGCCTATGAAATTTCAATTTCCTAACCTTTTTGCTAAATTAACTTCGAAAAGTAAGATGATATATGAGATGGTGGAAGGACTAGGTTTCAACACTAGTTGGGATATTAGATGTAACTATCGAAGAGTAAGTAATCAAGTTACAGATTAGTATATATAATGCATTGGTTTGTTGCAGCAGTATTCTTAGTGCCCCCACAATGAAGATAGAGTGGTATAGGAACCTAGTAATACTGGTAAGTTCTCAGTTAAATCTGGTTATAGCCTTTTGTTTTATGACATAATTGGATGGAAGGATTCTGACTGTGGAAAAATATGGAAATGACCCATTCCTCAGAAAATCAGATGTTTCATTTAGTTAGTACATTTGGAAAAGGTTTTAACAGTGAATATGCTAAGAAAGAGAGGTAAAATTCTGCCAAATGTGTGTATCTTGTGCAAAGAAGATGAGGAGCCTACAAATCATTTGTTCCCAAGATGCAGGTATGCAAGATCGATTTCGGGGTGGGTACTTTGTTGGTTGGCTGTACATATGAATATCCAATCTCGGGTGGATCACATTATTAGTCAATTGAATATTGGTGGAATAGGAAAGAAAGGGAAGATTATTTGGAAAACAGTAAAAGGGCATGGGAAATATGGAAAGAGAGAAATAGAAGGGTATTTGAGGATGTAAGTAAAACAAATGTAAACGTTCAAGAAAAGATCAGAGTATCAGTAGCTGAATGGTTGGCTATTAGAGTTAAATGGCGGGGAGTGAGTAGAACAGATATCATGTATAACTTACATGAACTTCTTAAAGAAAAATTGATTAAGAGAATTAGAGTAGGAATTTGGAGAGAACCTGAAATGGGGTGGCTCAAATTAAATTTTGATGGAAGTTCAGCTGGAAATCCAAGGCCTGCTGGAATTGCTGGTTTTAGTTTAGAGTTTGTGAAGATAATGTTCTATTGAAATATTATGGACAAGTGGGAAAGAAAACTGCAAATGAAGCCGAGTTGAGGGATTTGCTTCAAGGATTGAAGCTATTAAAAGAATTTAACAAACATGTAATAGCTGAAGGGGATTCTCTTAATGTCATAAACTGGATGAAGAAAGAAAAAGAATATCCATGGAGACTACATGAATTGATTAGAGAAGCAGAAGTAGTGTGTTTGGGAATGGAAGTTTCTATCATGCATGTGTATAGAGAAAGCAATATGGAGGCTGATCGTTTGGCTAAAGATGGAGTTGCAGCTGAAGATTTATCAACCACTAAAATAAATGTGATCTGAAATTATTGATTGTTTAGTTTTGTTTCCTGTTTCCTGTTTCTGTATGTTGAATGATGTAATAGTTTAAGAGCAACAAAATTGTCATTGACTTAAAATTACATACTTTGGCAAGGGGTTATGGTTGTGGTCAGAAAAGCTTTGAATGGCATACATAAAAGCTTGAGAAGACTTTGAAAAATATTCAGAATTTATGTATGAGAAGTTCAAAGTGAGGAGCGATGAAGGGGAGAGATGGGAATGGCTTCCACCTAAGTGGACAACATGAAAGACTTGGAAAATGGGTCTGCAACATTTAGGGGTCGTTTGGTTTATATGAAAATAATTTCTGAAAATTTTTAACCTCCACAAAACAACTCTTAGCTACCGTCTGGTTAGTTTGCCAAGTACTTCAAATCCTCCTACCTCCCTCGAAACGGCCCGATATATACTTACTGACTGCAATTTTTAGCAGCTACAGGGGCTATCAATCTTGCTTATAGGCATGATGAAATACCAAATGAGCATCCCCGGTATCACCTGACAAATGACCCTCCCTTGCAGAAATAGAGGCATCATTCTCTTAATCAATTACAGAAACTGCCTCCCTCTCCCAGAGAGAAGAAACACATGGGACACATTTCAAGACATTTTAAGTGTGGTTGATTTTTAAAAAGGTGTTTTAAAATGCGAGATGCAGCCCAATGCATTGGGGTCAATGCAGCTCGATGTCTTTCAAATGTAGGTGCATCGCTGCGATGTGATCAATAAATATAAAAAAATTTAAAAATCTAAAAAAATAAGTTCATCATTATAACCTTTTTCCAATCAATTAGAGTCGGCTACAAGAATCATGGCATATGATAGTACGCATTTAATTTATTTATAACTCCAAAAATATCAGTTGCCGCATGTTGGCGATTCTGTATCAATTATCCCTTGGTAGAACTTAAAATCGTGAAACTAGCTTTATAAGACATTCAACAATTGTAATCACAAATTTGTGACCACAAAATTTAAAGTTACAAAATACAAACTAAATGTTTATGAAGATTAAAAAGTTCAAAAGCCATACTCAAGACAAATCATCATCATTTCTCAACTCTCGAGTCTTGAGATTAATGTCTTGAGATTCTAAATTTCAAATCCTAATTAGAGAAGTTATCTTGGAATGTGCATTATCATTTTAAACTTCATCTAAACTTCTTCGATTCAACACCCAAAAGAAATAAATCAACAACCAATCATCAAGCAATACAAAAATCTAATAATTCCACAGAAAATAATTTCCGTCACTTTTTTTTTTATTATTGATTTGACTAAAAATAAGTCATGGCCATTTTTAGTTTTTGTTTTATTATTGATTTTACTAAAAATAAGTCATGGATATGGCCATTTTTAGTTTGGGGGTATAATACCCCCAGAACCCTTTCCCCCTATTATTTTGAGCTTAAAATGTCTAAAATACCCCTGCCCGAGGGTTTTTCTTTCCCACAGAAATGGCTGGTTGCATATGCAGATTATGCAGGATGTAGACACATATACAGAGAGATGCAGTGCATTGCAGGAACATCCCTCTAAAGCACATATACGGCCTGCTGCGATGCACTCTCCCTCCAAAGCGCATATGCGGCCTGTTGCGGTGCACTGCCCAATGCATAATGCTTTATGGGCCGCATTTTTAAAACCATGCCATAAACTAAAGATTCTGGCTAGGCTGAACTTATTTGTTGCATCCCATCAAAAACATCTTTGAGATACAGAGTTCCACTCAACTCATAAGTGGGAATTAACGAAATTCCCAAGGCAATTGGGCTTTCGGATCATGATTTATTTCAACCCATTTAATGCTGATATACATAGGATTGGGAACCATGCCCTTTGGATTCTTGGCATGCCTGTAAAAGTTGCACAGAAAACACAAACCCACTATCCAAGAGTCCTACAATTTCAAAAGAAAGGGCTGCACGCAGCCCAGCGTATGTACAAAAGGAAAGATATTCACAGCTTCCGCTTTACATGACTTCAACATTCTGGAAAACTTTCCGACCATGAGATAATATTGTGCTGAAGCCATTATGATCGGATATCATTCATATCACACTTTTCCTCATATCAATTAACATACAGTTAAACCGTGGGACAGGACATTTGTCAGTACAATTTTTACATTGACATTGGTTAAGCAGTTCAGTTTTTCAGAGTCTAAAAGCATTAAGTCTAAGGATCCCAAAAATGTCATAACTAATGCATATGAGATGTTTAGTGAAACCGTGGATTTATTGTCTACACATCAGATCCAATTGGCAATCAAATAAACAACAATCAACGTGTCAGGCCAAATTTTCAGTTTAGCAAATGGCCCCTAGTAGCTGTGCAAACCAATGCATACAAAACATCAAATACGGAAAGGAATCAAGGCAGGTCCGTTACGTTGAATCCATAACAGATAAGATAAGGGAACATAACAGCAAGGCTCTATTGTGAGCTCCTTGTGAAGTTGATGGTATCTTTGAAAAATTTTCATAATTCTATACATAAAAGGGTTACACAGCAAATGGGGAACTAACCCCTTATTCACTCAAGCTTTGAAGAATTCTTTGACAAGTCGTACGGTCAATCAAATCAAGGCAAAACTGATTTCACCTCCTTCCTATCAGCACCGAATGCCTGAAGCAGTCAAAACAGAATAACAATAACATTATCAATAACAACAACAACAACAAACAATAATAAAGAAACTATAACATAATTACAATAAAAAAACAACTACTACCAATAATAGCAACAATAATAATAATAGAGAACTATAAACAAGCATAACAATAATTAGTATTAAGAACACCACCACCAACAAGAAGACGAGTAGAACAAGATACATTTAGCACATAAGCAGGATGCTACATGTAATTTCTACTCTCCATTTTCAAGGTTTATATTCGTCAATGTTTTGTTCACAGTACAATCAACAGATAGTACATGTAGCACATTATTTGTATGCTGTACATGGATCACAGAATAGAAATCAGAAGTACCAGTAGCAGTATTAGTAGTAGTTAGGAAAGTATTTTAAAACTCATTGTGCTGGATAGGAACTGTTGGGGACCGGCCCAAGTCAAGTCCCCCTAGGAGTCGGGACTCTGACCAGTTCACCCCAAAATCTTGTTTTAATGAATAAAATGTCATAAAACCACTGTTTTAGATTGATGTGAGGATCCTAAACCTTGTTTAAAAATTTTAAACAACCAAGATTTAGATTCACATTTTCTTTTCCTTTTAAATTAGCCGTGCCAACCAAGCCGGCCAACCAGCTCAGAACTGGTGAGTGACCTGTTTGACCCACCATAAGATTTCAAAAACATTGGTCAGGAGTAGCAGTAGCAATAGCAGTAGCAGCAGGAGTTCAGTTGCAGTAGTAGCAGTAGTAACACTAGCAGCAACAGCAAAAGTAATGGTAGCAGCAGCAAGAGTAGCAGTAAGAGTAATGATAACAAAACAACAATAGTAATAATAAAGAAATATAATCACGATCAAAATTGCTACTGCTACTCGTATTATCAAAATAACTACTGCTAGTGCTATTGTCATGATCAATAAAAGAATGATAACAAAACCAAAAAACAACAATAACAATAAAACAATAACAATAACAATAAGACTGAGAACAAGAAGAGCAAAATAAGCACTCCTGTTGAAAAAGGTAATGCACCTCAGTTCCATAACCCTTCACATATACATCGGAGAATAGACCAGAAGGATCAGGCATGGGACTTTCCTGCACAACAAAGCACAAATGATAGAACATTACAGCATAAGACTTTTTTTTACCAACTATAAAATCAAACTACTTTGCATCATAAAGGAAATGCTTGGATTCTTCCAATAAGGCTGACCTTGGCTTTAGCAATTGCTTCATCTACTTCTTTTTTAGCCTGTTTCTCAATATCCTGCACCAACCACTTGCTTGTGAGGCCAGAGTAGGGCCCTCGATGTGCCAAATGGCCAAAGACAGCCCAACTTAATTTCAAAGTTTCTAATTACAGGCATCCAGATCAGGCTCTCATACAGACAATTTCCAATTGAAGCCCAAAAATAATTCATTCTTGGTCACTGATCCGAAAACATTTTAGCAAATGGACTAGTTTTTGTTAGAGATAACGTGGAAAAATGACCGTACTGACCTTTAGCTCAGCCACTGTAGCAATATCATTTCCTAAGATAAGCTTCCTTACTCTCTCAAGTGGATCACGTTCCTGCAACAAAGTAGTTGTAACATAGAAATCCATGAGAAACGATAGAAGCAACTGAGCTCAGTTGCCTTGAACAATTGTAAACCTCAAATCCTACCTGCCTCACACCAGAAATCTCATCACGAGTGCGGTATGTGCTCCCAGGATCAGACATTGAGTGCCCATGATACCTATAGGTATCCATTTCAAGAATCTGGAGATTTTTGAAAAAACTTCCAATTAGTTGGCTATCATTTTGGCATCAATGCACCAAGATAAATACTCAGATAAGAAGTCGCAATTTTGAGTACAATCCACTTTCACAACTGCCAGCACAACTATTCCTAGTTCCACAACAGGAAAACACATTGAGAAAAAAGAATCACAGATTTGCTCTTTCTCTTTGAACAAAACAAGAAGCGCCAACAAAGATGGCAGTGAATTTGGGGACTAATAACCATTGGAAGAAATGAATATGATTTTTCCAGATATATATCTGAAAATTCAAAATGCAAGACCATGTCACTCATTTGATTTTTTTTTAATAGGTAAAACATGCTGTCATTGTTGAGCTACATGTTCCATCCAACCCAAAACCTTAATCGCTTCATCACAGAAAACAAATAGGTTGAAGTAAAAAGACTAAAAACAATCTATCCAAACATGTCCATTGTAATAAAAGACTATTTGCAACCTATCGCTTCAAGGCTGTGAAGTGATAACATAAGCTAAAGGAAGTATATATCTGAAAATATCTCAATAAACCCACGAGATCTCTACATCTTGAATCTCTGCAATATTCACCATGGCATCCTTGTCAAACAGCGTGAAAGCCTCCCTTGTATTTTTCCACCGCCAACCAAGCTCCACACATTTGATTGGATCCTTGATCTACTTTGTTCTATCTATTCCTGGTATTATAACATGCTATATTCTGTCTTACACATTAGACAACTGTATGCCCTTTCCTTTTTAATTTGATTGGATTACCTGTAGTTTCAATTAAAAATTTTAAATTGAAGTTACATTCTCATTTTTCTTAAGTTTTTATGGAACTTTCAGGCTATAAAAATTCTCATCTTGCATGTATTTAGATAATGCTAAAAAAGTGCATTACATTTTTTAAAATTTTTAAATCACTTTAAAACACACACAACACCAAACCATAAATAAAGGGTATTCCCCAAGGGCGCTACCATATACATATAGTACATATATTAGGCTGCTTTCAGACCTCTCTCTGAATAGCACCCCCAGCCACGTCCAAGTTAGGGAGCTTCAGCCATGGGCGGTTCCCAAGCTCCAGCTCTCACACCCACTCCCCCTCGCAACAACTATGATCCAAATATATTGCAATCATCTTGACCACAAGAGACGTGATTATGAGGCTCATCACCATCCAATCAATAGGTCATTTTTCATCCCACTGAAGGCTCCAAAAAATACTATATGAGAGCCTTCCTAAAGGTGACAGCACAAGAACAATCCCAAATGTAGAGGGAATTGTCATGTTCTCCTACGAGCTACAAGAAGGCATGATTAGTACACCCTAAAGTTCCCATAATGAATCTCCAAATTTGAAATATTATTATACAGTTTTTTTAGCTTTATTTCATTTCTTCTCAAAAAATATCGAGTACTATTTTTTCTTGCTTTACTCAAACTTTATGACCATTTTTAGAAAACTTGGAACAGCCTGCAAGCAGCATAAGTGACATGTGCTAGAACTTACCAAAGCTTTTTATGGCGTAAGTTATTATACTACAGGATACAAAATATCTTCTTCAATATGGCCTCTGCAAGAATTTCAAAATGAAATCCTCCACAAACCAATTCTCAGCTAACATTATCTATAACTAAAGACTCAAATAGAAAACACATCCACACAAGCTTGAGCTGCATATACTCACAATGGGTCCATTCTTCAATGCATGCTCCTTAGCAAACAAGCAAGCCTGCTTTACGGCAAGGACATCCATGCCATCCACCTGTTTCACAGAAAGCTCTTATTAAACAAACTGAATCCCGATATTAACCATGATAGTCACAACTAATGATGTCAAGGATGCATATGTGTTGGTCTTTTAAAACTTCTCCTTTTCTGGTGTAAGTTCTAATCTGAAGCCTTATGTTCAAGAGATTACTTAGGATATTCTGTCCTCATAAAAGCCAACAATTTTATCCTGAAGTCATAGTTTATAAATTTATATTAACCCTGGACACAAAAAATTCATAGCAATAGAATCAGCTGGAAAATAGCACCTTGCTCTACTTATGCCAATTATGAACAACCATTGTTCTCTATATGCATTTCTGCTTCCAAGATCCCAGGATCAGGAGGTTGAAAGGCCTCATCTTAGAGAAGATCACAAAGTCCCCTTGAATCAACAACAGGATTTTGTACGAAACAAGTAAAACCAGACAAAGAGGAAGGTAACACATTCTAAATGTTTCCGAACATCAATATAAATTTCTTTTCTTTTTCTTTTTCTTTTTCTTTTTTTTTCCTACCCTTATTCCCTAGATTGCCGGATCGGGGCATGAAAAGGACCAGGATTACCCCCATCGTAGAATCAGTTAACTCTGAAGAGTGGGCTGATGTGATGGTAGTCAGCCAGGATGAACATGGTCCTGATAAAGAATGAGATATGGACCTTAGTAGACCTACCAAAAGGTCGTACAACCATTAGCTGTAAATAGGTCTATATTAAGAAACTAAATGCAGATGGAACAATTGATAGGCATAAAGCTAGACCGGTTGCTAGGGGTGTTACTCAAGTAGAAAGGGTAGATTATAAAAAAAGGAACATGGATGAAGCAAATCATAAATAGAAGTAGCCTACACAAATTTGAATTCAGTTTCAGAAAGCAAGATATTAAGAACAATTTGCAAACCTGCACAATCAGTTATCCATTTTGACAACATAATCATCAAACTCCAAAGTAAATTTCCTTCTAATGTTCAAATTACAAGAATTGCACACCGAGACCAGGAAAGTGGTGCCAATATATGTATAAAAATATTGTATCATATTTGAAAAAAAAATATCAAACCCTGCTTCCTGCACAACTAGCTTCTAAGATTCCCCATACATCTGATCTTGCTAGGAATAAAATAATAATTGCACACTGAAACCAGGAAGGTGGTGCTGACATATCTATAAAAAAAAAATTATTATATTAAGAACAAATTATTGAAGCCATTAGCATGTTTTGCTGATGCAAACTACTCACTCCATGTTAAAGGAGGCAAGTATGCCAAGGTTAAAAACCATCAAATAAGCATCAAAATTGCACGAGCATCAAGGAGGAATAGACTAGAGTTGCACAGAGTAACAGGGGGTGCAGCAAAGCAGCAATTTCCAAGGTTCAGGTTTCAAAGAACTAATGGCATCCCATCATATATGTACTAGCATCATTAAGACATGATATCCAAAATTTGGTATTGGAAGGAAATAGTGGATTTGAGTTGCAAAGAGTAAGAGGGGGTGCAGGAAAGCAGCAATTTCAAAGCACTAATGGAATCCCATCATATATGTACTAGCATCATTCAGACATGCTATCCAAAATTTGGTATTGGATGGTCACTTTTGCAGTTTTAGACACTTGGTTTATAGAATCACCGAAAAAATTGTCAAATAAATTCAGAGTTGAATTGGCTCAACAGTGTGCATAAGCCAGCTAAGGTGCATTCATAAAAGGCCAAACAATTCAAGAGAGTACTTTTTGTACTCTGGGGGTGGCAACCTTGGCCAATAAGTAAATATAAGAAAACTATGTTACAGCATCAATGACAACATGTAAAGCCAAGAAATGCTTAAATTAAATTCATTTCCAAAACAATGTAAAACGATTTGAAATTCATCTCTCCAGCATGACTCTCTGAATTGGTTAAATGTATTCCATCTGGAGTTTTTCAGCCTTGGCTGGTTAGCATCCAGACCCATTGGCAAGAAATTGCCCGTTAACATATTGTAAAGTGCAGTCATTAATCTAAATGGCTACTACCAGACACTGGATCAACCAAATTAAATTTCGACAGCAGCTCCAAAGGCAACTGGGGCCAAGTGGGTTTAGGATTCATCATTAGAGATCATATCAGACAATGCATATTGACATTTTTGAGCCCGACCTGCCCCCATAGCGACACTTGACTAAGCAGAAGTATAAGCACTTCTGACTGGTATAAAATACATGACTGAGATGGGAGGTCACTTGTAATAGAGGGAGACTTTGCCAGTGTTAATGAATGGGCCCACAGGAAAACCGCCCCACTGAGATGCAAGGTGCCCATATTTGTAGAGTTAATCAAACTGTTGCCTAATGCTCAAATCTCCCTCCAATACATGAGGCACAAGAACATACGTGTTGGCAGATTCCCTGGCTATGGAGTTTGTTAACAGATCCTCTATGTTCATCTCACAAGCCTCAATCCATTGATCACTCTGGCTTTCATCCCAACAATTGTGACTGTTGGAAGTGTACATTTTGCTTCATTCATTGAATCTTGTACCTAAGTAAACTAGATCACCATTACACACACCAATAAAATTTCAACATAGTTGACAACCAAAAAAGACAAAACATCTCTAATAAAGTTAGGCTTCAAGTCATCCAAAGACTTAACCGTCACTCCTAAACAAAAAGGTAGTTTATCTCACAACAACTAATCCAAATTAATCCAGGAAACAAAGAAAGAATCCCAATCTAATTGGAAACCAAGAATTAAATGAAATAAAGAAAGAAATCCTAATCAAGTGGGACCTTTGGAGATAGGGTATGCCCAAGGTTTCAAAAAATGCTAGGCGACCCCTAGGCAGCCTGCCTGGCGCCCAACGACTAGGCGGGCACCTAAGCGGGCGCCCAGAACCTCGGGCGCCCTGTAATTTTAAAAAAACGAAAAACGCCTAGCCTGCCTGGGCTCCCGCCTAAGCGCCTGCCTAGCCCGCCTAGCCGCCCACCCAGGTACATCCGCCCGTGTAGGGCTGCCTGGGTCTAGGCGGGCGGATTTTTGGTCCAGGCTGCCTAGGCGCCAGGCAGACCGTTTTTTAAAACATTAGGTATGCCCCTTTTAGGATGTCCATGTGGGTCCCAAAAAGGTCTACCGTCTCTCTCTTATTTGATAGTGGAGCTCATGGCATCTGTTCATCTTCTTCTTATCTTGGCCCTCCTTGGAAGGCTTCACGTATGAGATACCCAAACCATCAAGATCAAACCAGGAAAAAGTCCTTACCTTTTAAAGGAAGGCATGATCATCATAAAAGTATTATCATTTTTTCCTCTCACTATAACTATGTGAAGAGACATGTCTCAGAGATGATATTCCCGCATCGCATTACTCAATGAGTGACTGAAACATAATTTTTTACTTATAGCTGGAAAATTTCGGAACTAAATTTGGGATTGCAATACTTGGGAAGTAAGATTAAAAAGGCTAAATTTAATAACTGAACTGCTCAGTGATACAAAAACGTCAGGGTCAGGTCTACGCCAGTTTCACAGTCAGTTGGACCATTGAAAAATTTTGATGCCACAAAAAGAAAAATAATAATAGAAAAATCAGATTTTAGGAAAAGAATGGAACCAAAAAAACTTTGAATTAAAACTTTTAAACTTAAAAATCTAAAAAGGCTTATGTTAAATAAATTAGTAAATCGATGCTCAATCTAGACTTTTGGCCTGATATTGTTTCAAGCCCTAAAAGAAGGCAGGAAATTGGGAAAAAATTATGATCCTTAAAAAATATTAATTGGAAGGTCAAAATAGGATTGCAAGGCTAAGGTCAAAATAGGAATTACAAGGCTCAGACAAAGTGATTTGGAGTTACAGATTTTCTCATCAAAAAGTAAAATGGATAAGTGATTTTAGGTTGACATATTGAAAACCATTTCACCTGAAAACATTGAGGCATTAAATCATATCCAGTCAAACTTTATTTAAAGAAATAAGTCCATGAAAATGCCTCAATCTTTCTTGAAGTAACAGCCGTTTATCATTTTCACAAAAGAAGCCTTGCCTTTCAACTATATATCAAACAAATAAAGTATTGAAACCAGGTTAGAGAGCTTTGTAGGTGGAAATCCATGAAATTTTATACGTAGATTTCTGTATCTTCGCAAAAGTGGAAGCAAATTTCAGACAACTAAACTACCCTATCACATCCTTTATTTTCACAAAAGGTGATGAAGGTCTACAATTTCACATCTAGAAGCAGACGAGAGATACACCCTTTGCACTTCTTCATCAGCTGAAGCAATTATTAATTTGACATCCTAAGCCAATCCTTAAGAACTAACCTGTAACAACGACTTCCACCTATATTCAGTACAACTAAGTTGAATAGCAGCCACTCAAATGAAACAAGTAACATGTACCGAAATCATAATTGATACAATAGAATATTGAGAACTTAAGTTAACAAAACTGAGATGGAGGTTTAAATTATAAAAATGAGATTATATTTTAAAAAAATGTATAAAAAAAGGATAATCTCATTTTTTATAATCTCATTTTTATTTTATTTAATATAAAAAATGAGATTATCAATAGATAAAACTGCAGTTCTCCACAGAGAATCGATTTCCATAAATACAACAGTAGTTACTTTATGTAATTACGTTGGCTTTTCATCATAAACTAGAAGGACATTCACAGTATACGTAGAGCCTTATGAAATTTATCTATCTATCTATCAATCTATCTACCTACCTACCTAACTACCTACCTACCCACCTATCTATCTATCTATCTATCTATCTGTCTGTCTGTCTGTCTGTCTGTCTGTCTGTCTGTCTGTCTATCTGTCCATCTATCTAACTATATATCTATCTATCTATCGATCATATATCTTCATGTGTGTGTACATGCAGTTGTTTTTCCAATTCATATAAGAATGATCTTCCTTAGGTTAAACATACATCTGTCTCTGTGTCACTGACATTTTTAATTCATATAACATGACATATATGTCTAATTCTCTATGAATGGTGCCATATTATATCTAAGAAACCGACCATTCAAATAAAATACACCAAATACAACAGCTTTATTTTAGGTTGGTAAAAGGCTCTGATGATGATGAAGATGACCAACTTACAAAAAACAGCCATGTTATATGTTATCAACTAATAATATGGGAATGTTCCCAATGATTGCTCAGAGCCTCAAAGTATCAAGGCATCTTGCTGACAGTCCAAGACATCATAAAATTCACTATTGGCACCACAGGGATGCCATTAGACATCAGTGTTCTGTACATCGAGTGATAAATCTTTTTTAAAAAAAAAAAACGTTAGTGAGTTTGTCATTGCTAAGAATTTAGCATAGTCCACATTTGTAGCTTTCAATGTCACCTTACCTCTAAAATTCCCAAATCTGTGATCATAAGTTGCCAAATGAGTTCTATAGATTGAACATTTCAGCATTATTTCATGATGAAATCCAGTGATAAATTAAGACTTCACAATCTAAACTACACAAACTAAATCAAGTAACCAAAAATGTCAATGCTTTAGAATAAAGAACCACAGCCTGGTAGTGTACAGTTTTGCCTCAGACACCAGTTTTTGGGTTCAAATTCCAGCGTAGTCATCTCTACAAAATATCTAGGTGATATGCTACATCTGACATCTTTAGACATCACCTCACAAAATGTATTTAGAAATTCCTTTTTCCTTGATGATCAAGTATGCATATCAAGTGGTATAGCAATCTACATTTGGAGCATTCATGATGAGGGTAGCAGTTTCTAAATGCATTTAGTTACATGAGGAACATCCTATGAAGAATATGACCATAGAAAATAAAAGAAAATGAATATTGTCAGCCTCCAATCAATATATGCATCATGACCGAAAGAAATCAGAACCCACCAGAACATGTTATGACCCATGTGGTAGTTTACAATTGTTCTCCGTCATCGACCATCCAATAACTGGACAGCGATAGACACTTGCAACCATAGGCTCTCTGTGGTCAAACAGATCATAGTATACTTTCCTAGTTACATTTTGAAACAGACAATCAGAGATCTTACTTTGGACAACAGAAAAATGGAAGCACCTAAAGGAAGCTGATACACAGATATGTTGGCAAAGCACAAGTAGGTCTGTACACTGATATATTCTTAATGAACTCTGCCATGAAAAATCCACGGTTGCACAAGATGCAGCCAACTTTTTCTCATCCTAATTATACAAGGAGGTTGAATTTTTCAACATTACCCAATGCACAAGCTGAGTAGAGCACCTATTCACCATGACATTGTTTCAGTGAAATGCATTGGAATGAAGAGTCTCCATGCTCTAATCAACTTCGACGATATCAGAACCTTAGCCTCTAATCTTATCTTTATATTATGAACTAATCAACTTCATTACATAAGATTTGGACAAAATCAAACTTAAAGAAGTCCACAGTTCTTCAAAAAATAAAGTAAAAAAAAGCTTCACCTTCAATCCAGGAACATAATCCCCACGCTTATAATAAGCTGGACTCTTGGCAGCTCGCCATTCTGCTGTCCCCATACCATCTGGGGAAAACACAAAAATAAAAATAAAAAATCAGAAGATGCCCCATTCATGATGGGAATATGAAATCCATGACATTTGATGTTTAAAGTCATTCCATTCAGTGAACAATCCAGAGGAAGGAACATACAGAACAGGAGAAAGATAATGGTCAAATTTCCTGTAAAATACTAAGTGATGAAACAGCAGGGATTACAAATAAACTCAGGAAATCCTACATCTGTTGTCAGAAACCACCAGCCAATTAAACACATAATAAGAAAACAAAAGGAAATGCTCATTTCACAGGTTAGATAGATGAACGGGGAGTCTAAAAACCCAATACGGAAAATAATTAAAAATCCATGTCAAGAGGAAGCCACTAAAAGACTATAACAGATCAAAGGAGTAAAATGTATCGGAAAAACCCATTATTGAAGATAATAGATAAAAATCCGGATCAAGAGGAAGCCGCAAAACATAAGACAAGAGGAACAAAAACATCAAAGTCCATTGAAAAAACCAGAATTCTCAAAAGTCAAGGACATGGGTAAGGAACTTACAGTGATTATTCTCACAGACAAGAATGGCAGGCAAATCCCACAGAGCAGCTATGTTGAGAGCCTCGAAGAGCTGACCCTGATTTGCAGCACCATCACCATACAAAGTGAAGGTCACAGTCTCATCCTTTGTGTACTTCTGCCCAAAAGCAAGCCCACACCCAAGGGGAATCTGAGCACCCACAATTCCATGGCCCCCATAAAACCCATTCTCCTTCTTATAGAAATGCATAGATCCCCCTTTCCCCTTTGAACAACCACCCGTCCTTCCCATAAGCTCTGCAAATGACTCCACAAGAGTGCCCCCTCTCCCTAGATAGATGCAATGGTCCCTGTAAGCAGTGATGATACAGTCTTTTCTGGTAATCGCCGCCTCCATGCCCACCGCTACTGCTTCCTGACCATCATAGAGATGGCAAAAGCCTCTAATCAGCTTCGCCTTGTAGAGAGAATCAGCAGCAATCTCCATCCTTCGCATCAGAGCCATGTCTTGGAAGAAACCCATCAATTCTTTCGGGGTCGTTTGGACAGACCTTGATGGTGGCTCGCATTTGTGGCTGGTAAAGGGGACGCTGGTCTCGATCGTTAGGACCTCATCAGAGGACGACGAGGCGAAGTTTCTTCTGGAAACTATGGAGCCCAGAGTTGCAGAGTAAGGCGAGGAAGAAGGGGTTAGCGCCATGGCGAGAGGCCGTAAGAGCTTGGATCGAACTGCCCCTGAGGGATTCATGATTGATTACCTCTCTCTTTTCTCTCTCTCTCTCTCTCTCTCTCCCTCTTAAAAAGAGATGTGTGTTTCCCTTTGCGAGGGAAAGGATACTCCTTGTATGTAAAACCAAGCCCCTCGCTCTCCGTTGTTCTATGCGCTCTGATACTTGTACCCTGCAAACTGCAAACCAAGAGCCACGATTACTCGTTTTATGTTCGTATTTTTTAATACCATATATATTATGCTCTTAATTAGGAGAAAACAAGCAATTTTCCTTTGCATTTTGAAAAAGAAAATGCATCAAAGACATTCTCACATTGTGCACTATTTTTAGTCTTTGAATGTAAAATGTGGTGGAGTTCCATAAAATTAGATGGCGTGTATCACAATAGAAAAGTTTATACATAATCGAGGCTCTAAACAATCAAATTAAAACCCATCTCAAAAATTTCACTAGAAGATGACTTTTTGATGCCTAAATATCGTCAAATTGATCATCTCGGCATCAAGATGCATGTACATGAGAAAAAAATAGATTTCAAGTTTTGGAAATAATACATCTTGTAACATTTTCTTACACTGTCAATTTTCACGTTTTTTAAGTTTTTATAGATCTGTCCAATTTACACTACTTTTTTAAGCTTTAAATTTTATGATTAAATATGAAAATATATTTTAAGGCTATCATAAAAATTTCCAGTATTGAAACTATATTTCTCGATACTATTTGAAGATGTGCTTTACTTTGATTATTTAGAACCTCGACTCTATTCAAACAGCACCCTTTGATGAAAAACAGCACCCTTTGTATGCCATGTTTTCATTCCAACAAAAACATGGCATACATCTAGGAAAACAAAAAAAAAAGAAAAAAGCTAAAACTGAAAACTAATGTTGGTATAACAAAATGCTCCATATTTTTTTCAAATTTTATGTGCAGGTCCTACTTGCTTGTGATTTTTTATTTTTGCATTCTCGCCCCTTATCTGATATGCGTTGTCTCAAACCAGGTTTCTATTTTATTTTTTTTACTTTGTGATTTATGGGTCAGTGGTCCAATATTGGAAGCATCGAGGAGCCTTATATCTTGGTTTTTTTAAAAAAAGATATATTAGTTTAATGTTCGAGACGTAAACAAATAAAACTTTAAGAAAAAAAAAAAAATTTAAAACAATCGACCTGATGTCTCTAATATCGGACTGTTTTTTTTTTCCATTTTTTCTAACAAAGCGGGCTTCTTCATTGAATTTATAGCTTTATATATTAAGATTTTGGGTTCGAGATGAATGAGACGCATCTTTTTGGATAAATTATGGCATGTGAGTATACCTATAAAGTTTGCTTAAATATTATAACTATTTCTCATGAGGAGGGTGAGAGTAGTACAAGGAGTTAGGTAAGTCAAATAGTAAAAGTGTTTTTTAATTAGGTAAAATGTCTTGATGGACAAAATAGGAAAAGAAATGGCGGCTCGATGTTAGAAGTATCGGACTGCATCATTTTTTTTATTTTTTATTTTTTATTTTAAATTCGAACTAATATCTTCAATATTCGACTGGTATGTTTTAAGAAAAAAATACTAAGTGGAGCATTGTTTAATGTTTTCAATATCAAACCTCTCTAAAAATAGTTTACTTTGATATCCAGGACATCCCCTAAAAACAAAAAGAAAGAAAAATTCTTATTTTTTTAAGATTTAGAATTCTTCTTTCTTTTTAAAGGCATCTAGGTGGTTGTGCCTATTGAAGATTAGGGAAGAGCACTTCATACATGAAACCAGTTATTTTTTACATGGAAAAGTGGCATTATCTAAACCATCGGATGTGACAATAGACGGTCATAAGTGGTGTATTGTTGACATTCGAAGTCCTAGCCCTTTAATGCATTTCCATGAAAACAAAAGAATGTTTGTTTGGCTCAGAATGTATGTGTGGATTGTTTGTTATTTACCCACACATTAAAGAAGTGGCCGCATTGTTTTAATTTTTCAGGAGATTTAACGATAAGATTCGAACTTGAGACTTGAGATGTAATGTTTCAATGCAACTAATCAAACCCATTTTAATCCTATGATGCATCCAGTCCTCGAAGTGTTGAGAAAATAATATGCCAGAGATTTTGATGAGCTGATGTCAATGCGAGGAAAACGCAAAAATAACCCTCCACGGCTTGTTTGGACGTATTCGTTATCACTTATTTAATTCATCTTTTGTAATACAAATAATCTTAAGGAATTATTTAATGTTTTTACTTTATATTTAAATAATTTATTAAAAATTACTTATTAATCGAAACCAATTAAAAAAGAGTTTTGTTAAACTACGTGTATACCGTTAAAGTCTTCAACATTATTTCGACTAAAAAACCCGCAAAAGTCGGATGAAGAACATAAGAGACTTCTCACAGTGGTGCTCTCTCTCTCTCTTTCTCATTCCAACTAAACAAGGAAATACAAAATCTCAATACTTATTGGGACAAACAGGTATTCAATCTTGACTGTCATTTTCCTTTCCATTCTTGGGTATAATTTTGCTTTTTCTCTTACACAGTTTTGGTACTCTTAACTGTTTCTTTCTCTAGATTTCAGGGTTTTCCCATTGATTTTCAAGGGTCTTCTTGACTATAAATTTGCTCTCTTTCTTGATTATGATCTAGAGAAAAAAACCAGATTTGTTGGGAAATGATCAAGATAGAAAAACCAGATTTTTATGGTCTATTTCTTGACTATGATTTTGCCCTCTTATGCAGTTTGGCGCTAACTGTTTCTCTATCTTGCTTGACTATGTTTTTACTTCTTTGATTCATTAAACATAAAGAGAGATTCTGAACCCATTAGAAACATGGGGCAGATGAGTGAAAAGGGTGATCCCAAAACCCACATAATAAGGAAATAGGGGGTCTAAGAAATTATTCTCACTCTGTCTCTCTCTCTAGAACTCTTCCCACCTCTCTTTCTCTATCACTCAATACTGGAGTGAAAGCTATATATATATATATCAAAACCAATGGTTTAAAAAACGGATCGGTAACTCAGATCGGGTTTTTAAAAAACCGATTTAAATCGGTAAATCGGCGATTCGGATCGAGAATCGGATAAATCGATCAGAATAAAGCTTAAAAAAAATTCGAAAAAATTATTAAAATTCATTATAAATATTGTTTTTTAGGAACTCAATAAGAAATGAGGATACTTCATTAAGAATTTTCATGTTTTTGAATGAATATGCGAATATTGATATGTTCTTTCCCTGCATGAACCGCCATTCAACATTTAATTTATATCACACAAAAGGATAAACATATAATTATCATGGAATAAGTATATCAACATACATGGACTACAATAAAGCATAAAATTAGTAACATATGATCTAAAAATAAAATGATAGACGACGTTATTGTTCTTCTTGGTCACGCTGGTGCCATTAATTGAATTCGTTTAACAATTCATTGATTCGATCTAAAAACGAATCATCGATATTAGCAGGCGTCTGATTATTCCCAAATCCCAAAGTGTTAGTGTTTTGTTGTGTTCGCAATCTAAAATCCCCGAAGATTGTCCATCCTTCATGCTTACCTGCACTGTCGTGCTCATCTCTACACTGTTGTTGTTGGGACTCGATATGTGAATAATATGGCTGGGATAGGATGGCCTCAAAATCATCATCTCTCTCATTTTCTCTTTGAATAATATGGATTAAAAAAAAAAAAACAAATTTTCAAAAAAATCGATCATGGATTAAAAAAAAA
>NW_006497658.1:2443606-2471182 GCF_000471905.2 Amborella trichopoda
ACACAAAAGAAAAATCATAGAATTATCAGTGATAAAATATATCAATCATACATAGACTACAATAAATAGTAGATTAAATCGATGAAAAAATGGCCACTAAAATCTCGAATTGGCGGAAAACCCTAATTCGCTAAAAAAATCCAAATTATTACAACCTAATTGTAATCCAAAATTATTACAACCTAACTAACTATAATATTATATACTGAAATTAAAATTGTTGGTTAACATTTTATAATTATTTTATTATACAAACAATAACAAATTCAAAATATTTTATAATATCATCTAATTTAAAATATATTATTGACAACTATAAGAAAAATAGTACATTATATGATTTATAATGCAAAAGTTAATAAATAAAATAAAAATTTGGTTATTAATATAGAAATTATTTGAATGCGTATCAATTTTTTTAATAACACTTCAATTTTTCAAAATTTTTAATTTTTTAGATTCTAGAACAAATTTAGGGAAAAAGATTGTTAATAGAAAGACAGAATTTCAATTGGATTTTTTTTTTTTTAACAACATTATTTTCGAAATAACACTTCAATTTTTCAAAATTTTAATTTTTTAGATTCTAGAATAAATTTAGTAAAAAAAATTGATGATAGGAAGAATTTCAAATGGAATAATTTTTTTTTTTAACAACATTATTTTCTGCTCATTTTTTATTTTTTTTACAACAAGAATAAAATAATGTATACAAAAATAAAATAATGTAACGCACCCGAGCTGGGGTTCAAACCTGAGGCGTCCTTCAACAAAGAAAAAGCAATAACCATAAAGCCACGTTGTGGCAAGTGTAATAGCTTTACATATTAACAATCGTTTTTCAATGTCTATTTTAATTTAATGCAACTTGTGGGAATTATCCCACATCCAAGAATGAGTATAAAAGTGTGTGATATAAATAGTTTCGTTGTGCTTTGTTACATGCATGCATGAAAACGCAGGGCTACGACGCTGTGGGGTTGAAGGCTTGCCACGTGTGACTAAGTTTTGAGGCGTGCCATGTGTGACTAAGTTTTGAGGCGTGCCATGTGTGACTGAGAACTGGAGAGAACCGGTAAAAAATGATGTCATGTGACCAGTTCTCCCGGGTTCTGATCTAGAACTGGGCGGTTCTCGATTTTGCGATGTAATCGGCACGGGGTTACCGATTCTCGTGCCAACTGGGGCGAGTCGTCTTGCCATGTGTGACTGAGAACTGGAGAGAACCGGTAAAAAATGATGTCATGTGACCAATTCTCCCGGGTTTGTGACCTTTATAGATGGTTTATGGTTCAGAACCGACTGTTCTGATCTAGAATTGGGCGGTTCCCGATTTTGCGATGTAATCGGCACGGGGTTACCGATTCTCGTGCCAACTGAGACGAGTCGTTATAGGCTGTTTATGGTTCAGAACCGACGGTTCTGATCTAAAACCAGGCGGTTCCCAGTTTTGCGATGTAATCGGCACGAGGTTACCAATTTATGTGCCAACTCGGGCGAATTCGTTGCGACTCGCCGATTTTTAAACCATTAGGTAAAGGTATTCTATTTACCCGATTTTGCGATGTAATCGGCACGGGGTTACCGATTCTCGTGCCAACTGAGACGAGTCGTTATAGGCTGTTTATGGTTCAGAACCGACGGTTCTGATCTAAAACCAGGCGGTTCCCAGTTTTGCGATGTAATCGGCACGAGGTTACCAATTTATGTGCCAACTCGGGCGAATTCGTTGCGACTCGCCGATTTTTAAACCATTAGGTAAAGGTATTCTATTTACCTTGTTTCCTCTTTTTATTTTCTATTAAGCATGTTATCAATTTGCCCATTGTTGCATATTACAAAGTTTACCACATGTTCGCTTACTTGTTGCCTATTCAACATGAATAGGGTATGCTATCTGAGGAAATGTTCCAAGTGACGGCAAATACAAATCAGTCTCGAATACAATCAATTGACACTGGTGAAGTTCCCTATGTGAATCAACTATTTCCAACTGAACAAATGGCATATGGATTTTATTGCAACTTTGCCAAGAGTTGTGGTTTCATTGTACGGTGAGATAAAAGTTATGGGTTGAATGAGACAAGTCGAAGCATTCCAAGAAAGCACTATGTGTGAAACAAATCTGGTTTTTCTAAACCAAAAAAGGAAGTGGTAGCAAAAGGAATCAAAAAACAACACCTTGTGGATGTCCAGTTAAAATGAATATATGTCAAGAAATGATATTCGGTAGTCTACAATGGAGGGTGTCTTATTTTACAAATGATCATAACCATGCATTATTGAGTGAGAATGAACTACGTTTTCTGCCCACACATCGTAGTATACCTAAAAGCATCAAAGAGCGAATTGCATTATTGTCGAAAGCTAGGGTGGAGGTGAAGTGCATACTTTGAATATTAGAACTGGAGTTGAGTCTTGAACCAGGTCATTTGCCTTTTAGTGACAGGGACGTACGAAATTTCCTCTCTTTGATCAAGGCCCTGGAATGCAAAAATGACGTTGCCAAGCTTCTAATGCTATGTAAAAGTTTGAGAGAGCTAGACCCAGATTTCAAATACGAATTGAAAGTCAATGAATTTGATCGTCTTGAGCACATTGCTTGGTTGTATGGGACATCCGTTCGATCATATCAATTGTATGGTGATGTGGTTGTATTTGACACCACTTACCGCTTAAACAATTACAATATGCCATATGGGATATGGGTTGGTGTAAACAACCATGGAAACACATGTTTCTTTGGAAGTGTTCGTTTTCATGGGCCTTGAAAGTAAGCATTCTTTTTCTTATGACTTATTGACTTTTTTTGTTAAATTAAGTTACTTATTCTTTTACTTCATCTTTAGACATTTTTGGGCTTCAAGAATCGAAAGTCTCCAAAAATAATTTTGACTGACCAAGACTTATCATTGAAAGATGCAAGGGAAAGGGAGTTACCTACCACCAAACATGCTTTTTGCATTTGGCACATACAATCAAAGTTCTCAGGTTGGTTCTCAAGTCCACTAGGGGTACTATACGAGCCTTGGGCAAAAAGAATTTCAAAGGTTATATAATTTGAAGACAGTAGAAGACTTTGAAAGTGGATGGATGGAAATGGTTAAAGACAATGGTTTAAATTGTGATAACCACATTCAAAATCTATATGCATATCACAGCTGTTGGGCATTGCCATATTTCAGAAGCTACTTTTTTGCCGGAATGACTACCACTGGACGCTCATAGTCAATCATTTCATTAATTAAACGATTCTTGGATGTCCAAACACTATTAAAAGATTTTGTGGAGCAGGCACGTGATACTCCATTATCCTCTCTATTTATGTATGTGGTTTCCACTTTTTTTTCATTCTCCTTTTTTTTATTTGAGTATTAACTTAATAACCTTGTCTCAACTTCATGAGTACTTGTATATTCCAGGTGGGTGTTGCTGTTGATCGCAGAGATCAAGTAGGGGAAGAGAAAACAATGCAGCAAAAGTATTACAACACAAAGCTTATAACAAATTCTCCTATTGAAGTGAATGCATCTAAAGTTCTCACACCTTATGCCTTTGAGTTGTTGAAAAAAGAAATAGTGCAAAAGGAGCTTTATGCGATCTTGCAAATAAATGATAAGCGTTTCATTGTTAGACACTAGTCAAAGGTTGAGGGGGGGTGCATGGTGACTTGGAAGGCCACAGAGGAAACTCTTTCTTGTAGTTGCCAACAATATGAGTTCTCGGGGATCCTATGCAGGCATGCAATATGAGTTCTTGTAGCAACCAATGTCTTTCAAATCCCAGACAAATATATACTCATGCGATGGCGTCGTGAGAGTTCATTACCATGTAGAAACAAGGTAATTAATCCTATTAGATATAATGAGAAATTGCATGGAGTTACAATATGTTGAATGCCCTTGCATCAAAAGCATCAAAGAAAGATGAATGGTGCAGATTTGTTTATGAGTGAGCAGCAAAAACCTTAGACACACTTGAGAGTATCGATCGAACTAATAAGGTCAGCCAAGATGGAGAGTTGTGTCACTTGTTACAAGGTGAAACACAAGATGCCGAAGTGGTTATTGATGATAATGGCATAAAAAATCCTATTAGGTCAATCACAAAAGGACGACCAAGGACAAAGCGCCAGAAAGGGGGTATTGAATTAGCAAAGCAATCAAGGCATTGCCAAGTGCATGGGTGTGGCCAAACTAGTCATGATGCAAGCAACTGCCCACTAAAGAAATCAATACTACATTGAATGAAGCTTTTAAAATGTAAACATGTGAGACAAGATGTTCTCTCCATCTTGATTTTGTTTCTTACATTGTTTTATGCATCTATTTTGGTTATTAATTGGGGGAAATGCTCAAAATCTAATTCTTTTTTGTCTAGCTCAAGTCCTTCCTTGTGTTATTCCTTTCACTTGGTAATGCATTATATATCCTCTCTTATAATGTTGGTTGTATCCACTTGCATGAACTCTTGATAAAGGCTGGGGTCTCTTGAGAATCATAATTTTATTGTTAAGGTTTCATGTGTGGCTTTTGGTCAAAAAAAAGTGAAAATTGCAGAATAAAATTAGGACAATTCACTATGGGCCAAATGTTCATGATTTTACTTGATTGATATTTGGCCTAAATGTGAGTTCATGCAAATTGTTTTCTTTTTGTCCTTTGTTGGGGTCTCATTTGGAATCGATGTATATTGGCAGAGATTTTCCAAGTTTCATATGAGCCACGATAGAGTTAATACCAATGAGAAAATACAAGCAGATCATTATGTTTCTTCATTTGATCATTCCAGATAGAGTTAAATCAGAGTTTGTCCCAAACTACATGAATTGCCATGCTTCTTTAAAAAAGAGTGTTTTTCTCTGTCTCCTTATTGAGAGGGAAAGTTGGTCACATTAGAGTGGTTTCAAATTTTGCATGGTTTCTTTCTATGTTTTAAAGAGCTTTTTTGTCTTTTTTGGAGGGAAAAAACAGATGAATTTAGTGGCTTCATCATTTCCTTTTCTAGTTAGGTGTTCATTTCTTGTGAGCTGCATATATTTATAGATAGTTGTCTATGATCCATTGCCATTCATATCCCATGATTGAAGCACAACATTAATCAAGAGAATCTTATGATTTCGTTATGATTAAGTTTTTTATCAAGTAAATCTTATAAGTATAACTTGAGCATAAGACCCACAATGAGAGTAACTAAAGTAGCCAAAGAAAGTTGCATAAGCATGAAGCCCAAAAATAATCGTACTTAGTATTCATAATGCCAACAACATCGAAGTCACACAGATTGAAGTAAACATAGCTCACTTTATTAATTTTCACAGCATAACAAAGGACCAAAGGCAACTAAGGAAAAAAAAACAAAGTTCGACATCAAGCAACATGATGGGGACTGTTTTGATATATATAGTTTTCATTCCGTACATGAAAGGCCAACATGGAAGCTGAGCAGCAGCCTTGAATGGATTAAGGAAGGATTAACATATGAGTCAATGTTGTCATTCGTGCAAGGGTACTTCCAACTTCAAAAGGGCTTGCTATTGTCAACTCTACCCCAAACAACAATAACAAATTTCAAATTTTAGGTGAATCACTCTTGAAAATTTGATGCATATTCTACTCCAACAAAATAATGAATTTGATTTGAAATTAACCAAGCAACTAGATTAGATCATTTATGCGAATGACATTGAAGACAATAAATCAAACAATTAGTGCACTTCATACACATTATGAATCCCCTTGAAGAACTATGTATTCCACATTCATGATAATCATGAAGGCTTTCCATGACTTCTACTGTTCTTAGAGCAAGGCTGCAATCTCATCTTAACTAAAAATGGATGTCGGTTGATCCCTCTCTTGCTGCCCAAAATTAAGATGTCATTCATATGACCCTTTCATTGATATTTCCACCTACCTTGGGGGTGTGTGTGTGTGTGTGTGTGTGTGTGAGAGAGAGAGAGAGAGAGAGAGAGAGAGAGGGGATATTGAGCGATAGAGAAAGAGAGAAGGGAAGAGTTCTAGAGAGAGACAGAGTGAGAATATTTTCTTAGACCCCCTATTTCCTGATTCTGTGGGTTTTGGGATCACCCTTTTCCACTCATTTACCCCATGTTTCTAATGGGTTCAGAATCTCTCTTTGCATTTGATGAATCAAAGAAGTAAAATCATAATAAAGCAAGATAGAGAAACAGTTAGCGCGCCAAACTGCATAAGAAAGAATCAAAGAAGTAAAATCATAGTCAAGCAAGATAGAGAAACAGTTAAAGCGCCAAACTGCCTAAGAGGGCAAAATCATAGTCAAGAAATAGACCATAAAAATCTGGTTTTTCTATCTAGATCATATCCCAACAAATCTGGTTTTTTCTCTAGATCATAATCAAGAAAGAGAGCAAATTTATAGTCAAGAAAGACCCATGAAAACCCCTGAAATCAGAGAGAGAAACCGTTAAGAGTACCAAAACTGTGTAAGAGAAAAAGCAAAATTATACCCAAGAATGGACAGGAAAATGACAGTCAAGATTGAATACCTGTTTGTCCCTATAAGTAGTGAGAATTTGTATTTCCTTGTTTAGTTGGAATGAGAAAGAGAGATCTTGAGAGAGAGAAGTCTCTTGTTCCTGGAAAAGAGAGAGAGATCTCTTGGAACGGGAAAAGGAAGAGAGAGAGAAAAATAGGCGTTCTTAGAGTGAGAGAGAGCTCTGTGTTGGGGCAAGGGTAGAGAGAGAGAGAGCGGGACAATGGAGGGATGTTTTGTTTACAAGACTGGCGGGAGAGAATTCCCGTGCAAATTATTTTTAATAAAAAAACAAAACAAAAAGAGGTTCATTGAATGAATATTTTTTATTTGACTTTGTTGAGTTTAAAAAATGTTGAGGACTTTTAACGATATACACCACAAATGATATAGCCTAACAAAATCTATTACGAAAATAATATTAGGCAGAACATATTAATTTCACATAAGCTAGTTTTACTCTTGGTAAGATTCATGATCATCCAAGAATGTCCAACATGGCTTAAATCCAAAGCCTCTGTTCTGATTGCACACTCACATCAATCTATCTTTCTCTATTTTAAAACCAAAAGCATTATAACCCCAACAAATATCTTTATAACTTATTCTCTCTTACAATGACACAGTAGGCCTCTTTCTTAGCCTTGAATGCCTATCTAACACATAAATATCTAACTTGAGCAAATGCCTATATTTTCAGACCTTAAGTCCTTAAACCTAGCTTGGCTTGCTATTCATATACAATAAATGGCGAACCAAATATAGAATCTAAGACACTAACTATTTTCCAAAAGCCACTTATAAATGTACTAACTTTGTATTGGATTTTCGACAATCTTGTTCACATCAAAATTGTATTAGGATGCGTTTGATAACTTTCTCTGCAGTTTTTCTTGGAAAATCCTTGTTGCTGAATTTCCTGGAATCTAGGAAGATAGTGAAAATTGGTAGCCTGAAAGCTAAGAACCATATTTATTTGATAAACTTTGGTGTTGCCATTTTTATCTGTTTGGTATTGAGAAAGCTGGAACTACCAACTTTAACTATTCATTATGTATTTCATTGATTTGATATGCAAAATGCATATTTCGAATAAAATTTTATTGCTAAAACCTATCTAACGCATTTCTTAAAATGTATAGTTAAGATTGAAAATTAACCTTAACTTAAGAGAGGAAGTCACTCAACAATAAATCAAATTTTTGTTAGAGTATGGATATCTATATTGATATGCATCATTATGAAAAAAAAATGAATATATATCAGTATGGATATGTATATGTATGGGTATATATATCTCTTAGGTGTCTAGGATTATGATAAGATTAGTTAGTAATTATCAATAACTATTGGTGTCTATCTAGAATTGTTACTAGCCGTATATTTATAAGGGGTCTTGTATATTATTTATTAATTAATATAGAGAGAGTTCTCTACAGTATTATGAGTTTTTAATATGGTATCAAAGCCATAAGCTCCTTAGCCTCTGATATGAGCTCGTACCTCAGATCTAAAGTTGTCGGATTTGAGCTCGATTTCATATTTGTCCTGACTCTCTGTTAAACAGTTGCTCCCTCTCTGATGTTGTCTTTCTCTCTCTCTTAGGTTGACGTTCACAAGCATCTTAGGTTGAAGCATGCATGGAAAGCTTTGTGCACCTCTTAGCCCCACACGTATATTTTCAACCATACTTCTCATCCCTTATTTTTCTCACCAAAGGATCTAAGGCTTCAATAACTGCTGCATCTATCTTAAGGATCCAAGGCCTCAACAACTGCTGCATCTATCTTATCCTTAGCAGTCATCACTTCCAATGGGTCTTGACTATGTAATTCCAATTTGCTTATTGCACTTTGAAGGATCCAACACAAAAGAAAACCCGACCCATACGGATTTTCTCGACACAAAGTCGGATTTTCTTTATTTAGGTGACCTGTACAGATTTTCTTCTCTCTCTCTCTATCAATCTTGTTATCCCCTTGCTCCTCTCTATTTGATGTTCTGTGACTCTCTCTCTTCCTTTGCATAGCTCTTTTTGTAGTAGTCATTACAGGACCATGTGAAACGCACAAATCTATGGCCCCCAAAATGACATCTCGTCATGCCCTAGACTCGTGTACTCTCTACAAGCATCTTAGGTTGAAGCATCATGGAAAATTTTTGTGCACCCCTTAGCCCCGCACCCATATTCTTATCCTTAGTAGTTATCACTTCCGATGGGTCTTGACCATGCAATTCTAATTTTCTTATTTCAGTTTGAAGGATCCAATACAAAGAAAAATCTGACCCTAGACCCCCCTTGGCGTCCCTATTTAAAAGATTCATTAACTCATAGTCCAAGACAGATTCAACAACTCGCATTCCATAACAAAGAAAGGCTATTTTGCAGAGAGTTGAAACACGACTCAATAGATAGTCGAAACACGACTCGACAGAGAGTCGAAAGCGAACATGATGCATTTGCCAGTGCTTCTTTAGTCTATGAGTTTTTCTCATTAAACTGTTAGTGTTGATTGATTCAACCATGGACGAAGAGAATAACTAAAGTTGAATTCCGTACGGGTCCCATCTTAGGTTGAATTCCGTACGGGCATCAGATTCTCCTTCTACTCTCTAGTGAGTCGTGTTTCAACTCTCTGCGGAGTCGTGTTTCGACTCTCCGCAATATAGCCTTTGTCTCTATTCTGGCATGTGTTCTGGACTGTGAGTTGCTGAATCTGTCTCGGACTGCGAGTTGCTGAATCTTTTAAATAAGCGATGTCATTGGGGGGTCTGAAGGGGGAGTCTTTTTTATGGTAATGCCGAGATCAGGGATCAGACTTTCTTTTGTGCTGGATCCTTCAAAATGCAATAAGCAAATTCGAATTATATGGTCAAGACCCATTGGAAGTAATGACTACTAAGGATAAGATACATGCAGCAGCTATTGAATATGGGTGTGAGGCGAAGGGGTGCACAAAACTTTTCTATGCATGCTTCAACCTAAGATGCTTGTGCACGTCAACCTAAAAGATAGACTTTTTTTTTTTAGAGAGAGAGTTTTTGGGATTCAGGTTCCTGAATCAAGAAGAAAGAAAAAGAGAGAAAGAGAAAGAGAGAGAGAGAGAGAGAGAGAGAGAGTTGGCTAAAAATGAAGATGACGGTTTGCACGCGGAGATTTAAAGAAGAGGAGCAGAGGATTTTGAATGCGGATTTTGCAAACGCACGCGCCTCCTTATTTGAAGGTAAGGTTTTCTGATGAATAGAGAAGAGATATATGTTCTTCTCCCTATGTTTTCTCATGGTTGATCTTCAATGCTTAGAAAAGGAGCCTCTTCTCAACAAGATCGATAGAGAGAGTGAGAAGAAAATGCGTACAGGTCACCTAAATAACAAAATTTGACTTTGTGTCGAGATCAATTTCTCTGATATTGTCTTTCTCTCTCTTGGCGCTCACCATGGTTAAATTTGCTTCACCTTTGCTTATGTTCCAACCTATTACTCCATGATGTCTTCTCTTTCTCGCCACAACCTCTTTCCCCTAGCCATGGACCATCAGTTTTTCAGCCACTTTAGACCCCCCCTTGACATCGCCTACCTCTCTCTAAAATTCTTTTGGGTTGCATTAAAATTCTGCTTTGCCTTATGATCAAATTGAACTTGACGTCTCTTGCAAACCTTGTTCAAAACCCTCTTTCTTGAAATAGTATCGTAGGAGTTGTGGATCGGCAGATATTTTTTCTTGGCAAAACACACTTTGCTATTTTATCTCTTTGCACAATAACTTCAGCTCTCCCCTTCGTCCATGGTTGAATCAATCAGCACTAGCAGTTTACTAAGAAAAACTCATAGACTAAGGAAGCACTGTCCAAGGCTTCATATTTACTTTCGACTCATCTGTTCTCTGTCGAGTTGTGTTTCGACTCTCTGCCAAGTCGTGTTTCTACTCTCTACAAAGTGGCTTTTGTCTTTGTTCTGGTCTGCGAGTTGCTGAATTTGTCGAGAACTGCTAGTTGTTGAGTTTGTCTCAAACTGCGTGTTGCTGAATTTGTCGTGGATCCACAATGATTTTTGTTGGCTCTACCAAGAGCCATTCTGTTTTTGCAGCTATCTCGACTGTTTTTCAGTTTCCGGTGAAAATATTGTAGTTTTTTTTTTTTTTGTGCAATGGCTCATGTCTGTTGTTCTTGAGGCTAGTTGATCCACCACTGCTTTCTGTGCTTGTTGTTCAAGCAATCTTAGCATGTTGATCCGCCACTTCTTTCCGCATGTTGATCAAGCAATCTGAGTATGAAAACCATTGCTTCTATCGGTCACGCCATGCAGCTGAAGACTTCAAGATCCAACTCTCATTTTTGCAACTTAGTATTGGTTAAACTCTAGCTGCTTTGTGTCAAAGTATCTTGAGTTTGAGGGTGAGTGTTAGCATATGGATATCTATATTGATATATATCATTATGAATACATAAGGAATACATATCAGTATGGATATGTATATGTATGGGTATATATCTCTTATGTGTCTAGGATTAGTTAGTAATTATTAATAATTGTTGATGTCTATCCAGAATTGTTACTATCTGTATATTTATATGGGGTCTTGTATATTGTTTATTAATTAATATAGAGAGAGTTCTCCACAGTATTTTGAGTTTCTAATAATTTCAACCACATGAGTACATCAGAAAAGATAAGTTAAATATCTATATCAAAAGTTTACTATGAATGCCTTATGAAATACAGACAAATGAGAGAGAGAGAGAGAGAGAGAGAAATGACAAACTTATAGCACCCATATCAATACACTAAATATTTCAACATCTTTTGTATGTAGTCCACATTTGCATTGTAATTTTGTCCATCAGTTGTACCCCAATATTATGGTAAGCTCTATTTTGAGAACACATCTGCTCAAGTTCCTTCCTTTCATCATCTTCTTGACTTTCATCAACATCTTCTTCTTCCTCTCTTACACGCATCCTAATATCTCTACTCACTTATCTAAGAACTTGTCATTGAAAATATATATTGTCGATAGAGCTCTAGGCTGTCCTCAATCGGATGTAATTGTGCAAAATACAAGTAGCATTTACATTCTTGACCTGTGTCGTAATTGGTTATTGAAGTTGGGACCTCAAGATGGGAAATCTTGCATTCCAAATTCCATAGGTGCACTCAACGACATCGTCAAATAAACTCAAAAACATTCACAATAGTAGTTAAAATTTCTAACTCAATTTATTCACAATAGTAGTTAAAATTTCTAACTCAATTCTATGATGGTCATTTCAACTCATACCACGTAGTTATTTCTCCATGTAATATTTAACAAGAAACTCACTTTGCCCTTTCTTGGGTTTAGAATGCCAAAAGGCAAGGGCATATATTATTTCTAGGACTTGAATCTCTTAAGGTAAATTATAGTAATTTCTAGTATGTTCTAGGTTCCAAATCCAAAATAATGATTTTTGGGTGTGGTTTGTATAAGGTTGAGGCTCTAAGCAATCAAAGTAAGGCCACATTCAAATAGTATCGAAATACGTTTTTACTTTTTAGTACTAAAAATCTTTGTGATGGCCTGAAAATTTATTATCATTTCTAGATAGATAGAGCATATCTATGAATAGAGTAGATAGAGCATATCTATGAATACTTGAACATCTTGAAAATTGACGGTTTAGAAAATACATTACAAGATAAACTATTTTCAATATTTGAAATCCATTTTTTTCATGTCCATACATCTTGAGGTCCAAAAGATCGAGTTAAAGATTTCGGGCATCGAAAGGACCTCTTCTAGTGAATTTTTGAGAAGCGCCTTAATTTGATTGTTCAAGTCATTAGTCTCGATTTAAGTTGACTAAGTTAAACTCAGTTAAAGTTATACCCTTACTTGTCTTAGTTTCCAAACATGTAACAACTATTTTTCTTTAAATGTCCTCATTTGTTTTAGATTACATAAACAAAACAATAGTTTTTCCTTTGAAATAACGTTTTATGGGTTTGCAGTCCAAAACAAGTGAGACCAAAATAAAAATTTGCCTCAAAAGACTTAAGTCAAGGTGAACGACGACATACATGCATTTAGTTATATATGGGTTTCAAAACCATAAGAAATTATTTCAAACAAAAAGATCATATTTATCGGTTTGAACATGTTATAATTGGGAATTGTCTACAAAGAGTCCATTTATCTTTTGTACATGGTCACAATCATTCCACTTATTAGATGTCAAATTGGATGACTTAAGGTGAGTCACAACGTCCAATAATTTTTTACCTTTTTTTTTGGAACTTTGAGTCAATTCAATAACACTCTTACAACCACCCATTTTGAAATTTAACAGACAAAAATGATTGTGACCTCCATGTACAAAAGATAAATGGTCTCTTTATAGATAATCCCTTATAATGAGGGCATGATAATAATTTTCTTCGAGTGACTATGTCAAGGTTAATGTCATAGTTGTACTTGTTTCTCTCCTAGCAACTTAGTAATTTATAAAAGAAATTGCGTAAAGTATCAAGTGATATGATTTCTATGAAGTAAGCACTATACAACATTTTAACCGAGTGAATGTTTTTGGTAATTTGATCATTTGCTTGATTTTAAGAAATATATTAAAAAATGGAATAGTGTATGCCATAATGTAGTCCTAGATTTCCATTTTCAGTAGTTCCATTTTATTTTATTTTTGGTAATTCAGTGGGGAAAACATGCCCCTACCCGTTTTTTTAAGTAGATTAGGAGATAGCTTTTTTAATGTGTTATTGCGGTGATGTTAGTGGACTAGATCCAAAGTTATTCGAAAAGGTAGAAAGCCATATATTTACTTTCATTAGTATGGATACAAAAAAGTAAAACTTCAATGGAAATGTAACCATTTATATATCAGAAAATCATTGAAAAGGCACCTAATGTAGTTTTGTTTGAAATTTTGATCAGAAACATAATTGGTGAGCTGAGCTTTAATTTATAGGATGCAATTTCTATAAGGCCTAGGCCTTATGAAAAAAAAATAAAGCCTCATCTCGAAACCTTATCCTGAAAATACTTTGTGCATGAAAAATCTCTATGATGGCTAGAAAATCAATTTCCACCACTGATTATGAACTTTGTAGCTCAAAAAATGGCACAAATCTCATGGATTTGTAAACACATGAAAATGGATGGTCTAAAATTTTTATCATTAATGCACAATTTTTGGGGCTTGAAATCCTTTTTTTTTTTCCACAACCATAATTCTCAAGATCGATATGATTGATTTGAAGGTGTTTTGACACCAAAACTGTAATTTCCTATAAGTTTTCAACTGAGGCTTTAATATTTTGATAGAGCTGCAGCTTTATCAATATATTTTCCTAATTTATAAGGTACAAGGATCTCAATATTGACTATTTGGTTCAAGGAAAAAAAAACCCAATGTCATCTTCAATGTTATGGCCAAGGTTTTAAAAAAAGATTGGTTATCCGAATCGGTCACCCCAAAAATCAGGTCAGATCGATGGATCCGCAATCTGGATCAGAGAATTGGCCTGTTTTGGTCTAAAAAAATTTCAAAAAATCACTAAAAATCCCTTAAAAAATGTTTTTTGAGTTTTCAAGAAAATGAGGCAAGTGTATTGTGTACTCTCATCATTTTGTAAAAATTAGTGAATATTGAAACATTGTTTTTTTGTCAGGATGTCTGATAACCATTACATTCACATCACTCAAAAAAAAAAAAGTTATAATCATGATGGATATGAATACATGGTCTAAAACAAAATATACAACAATTAAAATACAATATAATACCAAAATGAAAGATAGTGTTGTTCTTCCACTTCATCATGTTGGTGCCACTCATTGTCTTAACAATTTAGTGAGTCATTCCATGTAAGCCCCAAATTGTTTGAACAAATGAATACATATTTAATATAACAATAACAACTTAATACAATTTAAATTATACCAATTTTTATTGTTGTATAAAATAAGTTAACAATTTTTGCATAATTATATTATTTTAACATAATGATATTAATGCAATTTTAATGTAATCATATTTACATAATTATACTGACATAGGTTTAACATAATTATATTAAGTTATTTAACATAAATAAACAACAACAATTTCATATAATTATATTAATTTTTATAAATTTAGTATATGAAATTTCTTTTTCGAAATTATATGTAATTAAAACTTTATTATATCTACTTTATTTTTTTGTAAATTATAAAAAAGGAAATTAAATATAATTAATCCAAAAAAAATTATTTTGTAGACCATTTCATTTTATAGATGATAGTTTATGTCCTGTATAAGAGAGAGATAGAGATTAATGGAAACATCTTTGTCCGGGGGACTAGAGAGAAGGCTCAAAAGGAATTATCCCACATCGGTGGATGTGGGAGAAAATGAGAATATAAAAGGTTAGAACCCCATATTATAATAAAAATAAAGTGGTCACGCAGGATGTGAGCCTAGCGCACGTAAGGTGTTGTTAGTGGACCCCGCAAGTGTACATGCATTCCCAAATTGCAAGTACAAAATAAAGATGAGACGTGTAGTATTTATTAAATGATTTCTTAAGAGTTACAAATTAAAGATTTTAAAAGAGGTTCACAAGGAGCCATCCAAGTCTCTGATGCTCTGACATAGAATTGGCAGGGACTGGCTTGAACTAGCTAGTTCAAGGGGACATGGTCGGATCCCAGTATATTATGGGATCTGAAATGCCTAGGATGATTTTTTATCCGGATTGGGCGATTTCGATCCGGATTTATGATTTTCCAAAACACTTGTTGTGGCCATACTACCCATTGCAATGCCAATAACACGTGATTTACCTTTAGCAAATCTTTTTTTTTGTAACACTGATATGCCTTTAGACCGGAGTTCTCAAGTGAAACCTAACTATTAGCATCATAGTGGACGTGGATAAAACTAAGCCTATGTTTGTTTTTCCTGATCATTGGTATTTTGAGATGCAAAACCAAATATCAGCATATGGGGTGTTATCTCCACATACTAGTTTTCACAGTTGCAATAGTTTTTTTTTCCTAGCCAACCGTGCGGGCCTAACTTATGAGTCTGGTTTACTTGGAGCGTAGGTTGAGCCTAAGCCAACACCTACATCACAACACAAGTACATCCATCCATAGTAGTAGCACACAAGCATACATATGTACTGTTGGAGTTTGATTGGGTGAAATGGAGGCAGAAAATGGGTACGATTTGCAAAAATGAAAGCTGAAACTCTTCTTGTTTTTGGACACGCAGGAGCGCTATCTCAAGAAGATATTTGCTCTCCTTCTATCAAGTATTTGATGTGTATAAGAAGGGCAATTCGTCCTCGGGATATAGGAAAAGAGAGAGGCCTTTTACAATATTCTTAAGATTTATGCACCCGAACTTGGAACCACACACTAGACACCAGAGTCTTGATGTATTAGAGAGAGAAAGAGATAAAATCGAGTAAAGAGATAAAGTTTAGCCCACTAGTTTGTTTGCTGAAATTGTAGAGAATGGTCTATTGAGGGAGGCTAAAAAATTATTCTAAGTATCCAACTCGTATGAGTAGGAGGGCCCTTATTATAGAGTACTAAGAGGCTGCTCATTTAGTGTTGTGGTGATTACATGTACCACCAAACAGCTACAAGTTATATGCACTTGAAGGGTTACATACACCCCAACAGTTACAAGTTACATGTACTTGATGACAACTGTTACAAGACTCCATCTCATCAATGGCTAGATGAGTGTTGGATGTCCCACACACATCAATGGCTAGATGACCGTTGGATCCCCCTACAAACCGGGCTCACAAAAAGGTAATGAGCCACAAGCCCGACCTGCGAAGTGTAAAGTGCATCATTAAGCACCCTTATGCCTATGCCCTCACAGACACGCGTACATGTGCGCGTGCGCGTCGCACGTTTCACGTGCTTCACACATGCACATTTTTCTCTCCTTTGCATTTAGAGTATATTGCATGGGGATGCGTGCTCTTAAATACACCTTAACAAACTCTCTCATCTTTAATGTGGAACTCAAATTTACTTATTTCTCTCTCTACAAAAGCAATTTAAGAAGAACAATAAAACCAAAGTTGTTGTTTTGAAATATGCTTAAGTATTTTTCAAACAAAAAATACGAACAATTTCCTCAACTATTTCAAAATAACAAAACAAAACATAGGAAACATATTAATTGTATACCATGAAAGTTATTTTTTATTTGAACTTTCACTTAGAGTGTACACTACAAAGACCATCAAGTATTGTAGTAGCGTATATCTTTGAACCAGGTTGTTTATCTAACAGACCGATAGTATATACGTCACAAACAATATTCAACTCTGGTGTCTTTTTAGCTGTCAGCACGTTTTGTACCTTGTGCTTATATCCCGATTTCATAAGTGCTCTAGAGACGATTCCATCTCATAGTAAGCAACCTCACTTCCACACTTATATAGGTGTATTTATCAAGAATGCTCCTGTATATAAAATATTCCAACTTATAAATATAGTCCATAGACCATATTAAGAGCATAACTCATTCTACTAATTTACAGGTAATCACTAATCCACTGTATGGATTTTTTATGAATGGGTGCATTTTATATTTTGTCATCTAGTGACCAAACTAACCATACGTACAATTTGTTTTTACTACATTGAATCTAGAATTTTGAGGATACAAAAAACTAAGTTGGGTTTCCACTACAGATGATTACTCAATGAACTCTAGTCCCATTCGTTTTGACATTTTACTAATGTCATCCATTGCAAAGCCTTTAGTCAAAGGATCAGTCAAGTTTTCCTTTGATCTTACATATTCTAGACTAATCACTACATCCTCAATTAATATTTTAATGGACTTATATCTTTTCGCAATATTTGTAGATTTTCCATTTATATATCATTACAAGCTGTCATTATAATAGCTTGATTATCACAATATATTGTTATTACATGTATTGATTTTGACCATATAGAAATGTCATATAATAAATTCTTTAGCCATTCGGCCTCTTTACTGGTAGATTTTAAAGCAATAATGTCAAACTCCATAATAGAGTGTTAAATACACGTTTGTTTATTTTGATCCCCATGATATCACACCACCCTCTAACGTAAATATCCATTTAGATGTTGATAGTGAATCTTGAATTTCATTATTCTAATTAACATCATTATACCCTTCCAACACTTTGAGATAACCCACACATTTAATGCCATAATTGATAGTTCTTTTCAAGTATCTTAATACTTAAGATATAGTATCGTGATGCTCTTTACTTGGGCAACTTGTATATCTACTAAGTTTGCTCACCGCATATGCAATGTTAGGCCTCATGCTAGTCATTGCATATATTAAACTACCAATTACCTTAGCATATTCAAGTTAAGATATACATCTCCTCTCATTTTTTTTCAACTTAATATGATTATCTATAGGGGTAGAGACTGACTTACTATCAGTATGCTCAAATTTATTAAGCATTTTTTCAATGTGGTGAGATTGAGTCAAAATTAAAATTTTTCTTTTCTCACTATTTTGATACTAAGTATCACATCAGTCACTCCTAAATCCATCATATTAAAGTTAAATATGAGGAATCTTTTAGTTTCGTCTACAATTTTTAGATTAGAGCCAAAGATAAGCATGTCATCTATATAAACAAATTATGACACATTGCTTACAATATACACATTTATCAACCTCATTTCTCTTAAAAACATTTGACATCAACATATTGTCAAGTTTCTTATGTCATTGTTTAAGTACTTGTTTTAGTTAAAGTGATTTACCCAATTTACACACTTTATTCTCATGACCTGGCATTACAAACCCTTTGGGTTGATTCAAATATATTTCTTCATCTAAGTCACCATTTAAGCAAGCAATTTTTACATCCATTTGATGTATGACTAGATGATAGGTAGAGGCTATTGTTAAGAGCAATCCAATAGTAGCAATTCTTACCACAAATGCATATGTATCAAAATAATCAATGCTTATTTTTTGTTTAAAACCTTTAGTAACTAATCTTGCTTTATATTTATTAATAGAACCATCCAAATTCATTTTTTTAAAAAAATTCCATTTACAGCCAATGGGTTTAGAACTTGGTTAAGATCTACTAATTTCCAAGTTTTATTAGCTATTATGAAATCCATTTCATTATTTATAACTTCTCTATAAAAAGTTGCATCTTGAGATGTCAAAGCTTCATTTAAAGATGTAGGATCTTCTTCAACATTTGAGACTATAGGCAATGAATTCAAAATTTTATTTTGATTAGCCTCAACAAGATAAATATAAACGTCAGGTCCAAAGTTGTAAGATGGATCACCTCTAATTCTCTTAGTTCTTATTGGTTCTATTATGTCATCATCATTATTTTCTATATGTTCTTCATCAACATATTCATCATTTTCATAATTATTTCCATTTTATATGCTACTTGATTCATTCAATTCATTTTTGCAAGTGAGATTTTCAAAAAATTCAGCATCTCTAGATTCCAAAAATTATGTTAGAATTTAGATCCAAAAATCTATAAGCTTTATTGTTTTGAGAATATCCCACAAAAAGATATTTACATGTTCTAGGACCTAACTTATTTATTTTTTGATCTGAGAGTCTAACATATGCAAGACAATCCCATACTTTGAAAAAATTAAAGTAAGGTTTTCTATTAAACCAAAGCTCATAAGGGGTCTTATCACATTTTTTATATGAATTTTATTCAAAATAAAGCATGTATTAAGGGTAAAGAATAAGAAATAAGCATTGCATTTACATTTCAACTAAAGTTCAATTTTTTCTTTCCACTAGTCCATTTTGTTGAGGGGTATATGGAGTATTTATTTGATAAATAATGTCATTATTTTCACAGAATTCATTAAAGTCATTTAATAAATATTCTCCTCCTCTATCACTTCTAATAATTTTGATTTTCTTACTAAGTTGATTTTTAAATTCCGCTTTGAAAACGAAAACTTTAAAATTTTCAAAAGCCTCATCTTTATGTCTAAGCAAATAAACATAAAAAAATCTAGAAAAACCATCAATAAAAGTAATAAAATATCTTTTACCACATCTAGTTATAACATTATTTAAATCACATACATCACTATGTATAAGACCTAGCAATTCACTATTTCTTTCAATTGAAGGAAATGGTTACTAAGTTATTTTAGCTTATACACATACTTCACATTTTTCTTTAGTTAATTTAACACAATTAAAAATTAATCTTTGTTTAACCAAAGATTTAATAGACCCATAATTAACGTGTCCTAATCTACCATGTCATACATGACAAGAAGTAACAATATAAGCAAAAGGCTTATTCATTTTATTAATAAGATCAAACTTAAACATCCCATCATATGAGTATCCCTTGCCAACAAATACACCATTTTTTTTCAAGATGAGTTTATTAGACACAATGATCATTTTAAAACCCTTATTGTTCAATATACATCTTGAAACAAGGTTTTTTCTCATGTCCAGTACGTAGTACACATTTTCTAAGGTGAGTACCTTGATTGAACTAAACTTTAGTTCCACCGTACGCTTTTCAAGCATATTTGCCATAGCTTAGGTTCCAAGTTGAACTAAATTACCATCACCCACTGGTTCAAAAGTCTTAAACATGTTTCGATTATTAGACACATGAATAGTAGCACCGGTATCGACCCACCATCCGTTGTCTTTATCGATCATGTTTACTTCGGTTACCATTGCTAAAAAATTTTCTTCACTGATCAAGTTCACTTAGTCGCTAGGGCTTCTAAGCCCTTTCTGGTGTTGGCACTCTCTTTAATAGTGTCCCGATTTTCCGCATACATAGCAAGTGGCTTTCTTTTTATTTTTGTTTGCAATAGATTTTTTATCCTTATAATTTTCATTATGGACCCTAGAAAAGAAATGCTTCTTGTTATAAGGTGCACTTGATTTTTACTCAACAAGGTTTGCCTTAGAGTGAAAATTAATTGATTCATTTTTTTTTCCTGAAGTCTACTCTCTTCTTCAATTCGAAAAGATCTTTGAAGTTGAATCAAATCAAGATCAACTTTCTTGTGCTTCATCTTCTTTTGGTACTCTCTCCATGATGGGGGTAGCTTATGAATTACAGAGCCTAATAAAAAAGACTCATCCAAAGAAATACCACAATCTTTAGGTCCATTGACTACAAGCTGCAACTCATATACTTGAGAGAGAATATGCTTGTTTTCAATGAATTTAAAGTCTAAAAAGTTAGAGATCATAAATCTTTTGTTACAAGACTCTTTCGTGAGGTACTTGATTTCAAGTAGTTTCTAAAGCTCTCTCGTAGTGCCAATGGAGGCATACATGTCATAGATTTGGCGTCCACCAAGGCATTTAGGATATGACTCTTGCATATATAGTCATCCTCCATCCATCTCTTGGATGATTGAGTTTGCTCGTTGGTGGAGTCATCCGATGGTGGCGGCAGTGCAGGCATTGATTCGATGACTATGTAAGCCACTTTGAGAGTGGTAAGCGAAAAGAAAACATTTTGCTACCATCTCTTCAAATTCAGTCCGTTGAAACGTTCGAGTCAAGTAAAATTGTGATTCCTGACCTTCAAAGAAGTTATGGCAATCTCTTTTCTTTCACTCATAAATATCGTCTTGAATTAGTGGAGTTTGATTTGGTAAAACGGGGGCAGAAAATAGACTATTTGCAAAAATGAAAACTCGAACTCTCCTTGTTTTTGGGCATGCAGGAACGCTATCTCAAGACAATATTTGCCTCCCTTCGATCGAGAATTTCATGTGCATAGAAAGGACAATTTGTCAATGGGATACAGGAAAACAAAGAGGTCTTTTACAATGTTCATATGCTCTATGCATCTGAGCTTGGAACCCACACACTAGACCCCAGAGTCTTGATGTATTATAGAGAGAAAGAGAGAATTGAGTAGAGAGGGTTTAGCCCACTGGTTTGCTTGCTGGAATTGCAAAGAATGGTCTATTGAGAGAGACTAAAAAGTTGTTCTAAGTGTCCAACTCGTATGGGTAGGAGGACCCTTATTACAGAGCATCAAGAACCCAACAACTACAAGTTACATGCACCCCAACAACTACATATTACATGCACCCCAACAACTACATATTACATGCACTTGAAGGGCTACATGCACCCCAACAGCTACAAGTTACATGCAGTTGATGACAGCTGTTACACGCCTCCATCTCATCAATGGCTTGATAACCGTTAGATGCCCCACACGCATCAATGGCTAGATGACTGTTGGATCCCCCTACGAGCCGGGTTCGGGCAAGAGCGCCTTATACACTAATGCGAGCATGCGAAGTGCAAAGTGCTCCATCAAGCGCCCTTGCACACGCACTGCACGTGCATGTATCCGTCGCACACGAATATATTGCATGAGAGTGCGTGTTCTTAAATACCCCTCAGCAAACTCTCTCCTCTTCAATATGGGACTCAAACCCACTTCTTTCTCTCTCTACAAAAGCAATTTAAGAAAGAACAATAAAACTAAAGTTGTTGTTTTGAAATACACTTAAGCATTTTTCAAACCAAAAATACTAACATGCACATAGACAAGGGTTTAAGGGCTGTAGCCATGTTTTAATAGCTCTTTACCCTTATAGGGTATACTGCCACAAATGCCCACTAAGGATCTGGTTTATATAGACCTCATTACATATTTTGAAATTCAAATTACAATAGACAATTGGCAGCCAATGGTCGCTGCCAATATGACCATTGGCTTGCTCAAGCCTCCTGGTGCCTCATGATGAGTGTTGCATACCCTTGGCGGGTGCCTATAGGCCTTGGCGTGGCATGCACGCCACCCTTACTTGCCATGCCAAGCAGCCACATATGCCACTATTGCGCCATCATTTTCCCGCCACTAATTTAATTCAAATTTGGCCACCCACCCAGTCCAAACATGTCATGGGGCCCATGGTCCAGTGCATAGCAAGGCTGTGCGATGACCTGGTTGTGGGGCCTGCACCCCCTTGCTTTCTCGGTGTTATGCATATCTGAGTCCCACATCACCATCTCTAGGTCATGCACCCCAGTGGGTCATGTACGATCATTGTGTCTTGTCTACCAGTTGAACCAAGGCTATCACCACCCTCTCAATAAGGAATGTAGGTGTAAAGAACTGCGTTGGTAGTAGTGATACATGTTCTTGCCAAATTGGCATATGTGCACCATGGTGAGGCATTCCCTTTGGCTGGCTGGCTAATGGAGGGTTTTTGGCTCTCCCAATTGACCAGCACGCACACACCAAGTTGAGGGCCTGACAAGTCCTTTGGAGAAGCCATGTTTGAATAAAAGCAAACAGTCAACAAAAATACAGTAGAAGAACAAAAGTTCAAAGTAGGACTTTACGTGAATCAGTAGGATGCTTACTTTGACAGCGATACAAAATCTCTTCAAAGCCATTGAAATATTCAAAGGTTTTATAGCTTTCTCTATTAACAAGTTATATAACTAGGGTTATTTCTCTCTCGATGATCCATAAAGTTACACATCTTTTGATCATTCCAGGAAAAGACTCAAAAGGCAAAAACTTCTAAAACCCTAATGGACAAATTCGAAGGTTTATAGCTTTCTCTATCAACAAGTTATATAACTAGGGTTTTTTCTCTCTCTGAAAAATCGATAAAGCTACACATTTTTTCATCTATCCAAGAAAATACTAACCTCCAAAACCGTAATATGTGGAATACCCATCTTCATCTATAAAACAAGAGTTCTAGAAAACAGCTCATTTTGGAGATATTCCCACATAGAAATACCACCATAGCAAAAATACTTTTTTTTTTTTGGGTAAATAAAAGTGGTAAAGTCAATGGAGATTTGGGCCCCTATTCTTGGATGAGAATGAAGTCAGAGACCTCATCATGAGGCTTGGCAATACTACCGCCAAGGCCCCATGCCATTCTCAAAAGTGGTACAGTCATTTGGGCCTCCACCCTTTGATGAAAATAGAGTTAGAGAACTCATCATGAGGCTTGGTAATATTACCGCTAAGGCCTCATGCCATTCTCAAATACTTCAATGTAAGGATGTCACAATCACTCTTGTCCGTCATATTTTAAATCGGATGGTTGTGAGTATGTCATTAACTAGACTCAAAAAAAGAATTTTAAAAAAATTTGAACTCTTTGACACACCTCAAGCCATCTAATTTGACATTTAATATCTAGTAGCAATCTTGACCTCCTTGCAACAGGTGTAAATCGTCATAATATATAATCCGAGAAATTTGATGTCTTAACTTTTACCATTATTCATCAAGTAGCCTCATGCCCTCAAGAAGCTTTAGACCTAATGAACTTTTCTTTTCCGATAGATTAATCAATATATCCATTAGGTAGTCATTAACTAGTGGACTCTATGGGCTTTGCATGTAATATTGTAATACGGATATAGGAAAAGACAAAAAATGGACAAAATAGTAATAATATACTTAGAATCCTCTCATATCATGGTTAATAAAATTTAAATTGTTGATTACTATTTCTTTGTCCTACGAAATTACGTCAAGTATTATAAACAATGCCGTTTACATAGAGAACCCATGAAACAAATTTAATATCATGAATAAAATGCGCTCCTTGATGAAAGCACATAGATCAACATATTTTCAAAAGAAATTTGAAATTCATAATAAAATATTTAAAAATAAAAAATAGAATAATAAAAGTTCTTATAAGATAAACAAAAAGGAAAGAGATAAGATCAACAAATAGACTGAAGGAAAGGAAATGAAATGAAGGAAATAAATAACACGATAACAAATGTTCAAAACGCAAGAACTAAAGTGAAGATGTCAAGGAAAAGGAGGGAGCGCTTTGTGCCTCAAGCCTAGGGCCCAAGGTTCTTTTAGGGTTATTTGATTTTTGCGACTGAGAAAATGGATATGAAACTAAAGGGAAATTCTTATGTTTAAGTGCATAGGCTAGAGTTGGAAGTTGGGCATTTCTGGGTGTCTAGGGTTGTAGTCTTAGTAGGGGTTGAGTTAACTGGAGAAATCCTACCCTAGAGCAATCTAAAATGACTTATTTATAGAATCTAATATGGTCGAGAATTAAGTGTATGCTTGGGTGTCTTAGGGTAGTGTGGTCCCTAGGGTTATTCCTTATGGTTTTAGGGTTTATTGTCTGGTTCAAGAGTTTAATTCTGGACAAGTTTGGGGCTTAAGGACCTAAGAACAAAACCATTTTCAAAATTGCATATCTACAGTTCTCTCTCTTTAGAACTTCATGTTCTTCAAGGATCAAGTGAGTGCAAAGTAGATACATGCAACAGGTAGAACTTGACCCTTACAATTAATCGGTCAAAGGACGACCGCCCACCAGTTTAGTTGGCACGTTAACATCCATCCTAATTAGTCTTTTGAAACAACTTTGAGGTTGTTCACAAATCTTTTAACCTAAGTATGTTTTGAATGTTGACGCCTGTAGACAATTCAATCTTCTTCTTGGGCTCCATGCCAGTGTTTGTAGTCTTAAAAATTTTGAACATGAAAATGAAACTGAATTGGCCTTTGTTCCAAGATTCCTTGTCTCTTAGATTTCTAACCTGAAGAGTTTGAGGTTACTATATTGCCGGGTTTAAAGACCTAAGAATAAAGCCACTTTCAAAATTGTGTATCTACAGTTGTTTCTCTTTGACACTCACCGTCTTCAAGGAACATATGAGTGTCAAGAAGGAGACACCTGCAACAAGCAGAACTTGAACCTTTGCAAACAATCGGTCAGAGGACGACCACCCCCCAGTTATGTCAGGACGTCAACGTCCATTCTACTCAATATTTTGGGAGAACTTCGATGTTCTCCATGTATCTTTGACCTGAGCATTTTTTGGATATTGTAGCCTGTAAAACTTGCAACAAATGACAATGAGGAACTCCTCATTTTTTTCTCGATTATAAATTAATAGTTTTGAACGTGAAAATGAAATTGAATTTGCCTTTTGTTTCCAAATTCATTGCCCCTCAGGTTTCTAACATGAAGGGTTTGAGGGCTTTGAGTTTTCCTTAAGATTTCTGACAATTGTGTCGCAAGTTTGTAGGTTTTTCTTACTTTGTAGGCATTTCCAATGCACTTTTTGAAGATCGACTGGTGGTGGTGGAGAAGGCCATCATTTGTGGGGTTTTATTGGACTGCTTTTTTTTTAAAATCAATTTTAGAAAGTCTGGTGCCGAGTTTACAATTTTAAAAAGGAAATTAAAGTTTCGAAGATCACGAGTTACAAAATTTTGAAAGCACCCGAATGGGATTGTCCTTGAAAAACTGAGAAATTTTTGAAGAATTTTTTCATAAAATGGGGTGGTTAGTAGTTCTAGATCAAGAATATTCTAAGCTGAACAATGGTTTGAGCTTGGACTATGATCAGTGTGTCCTACTGTGTATTGAGATAGTGTGCTTCAAGGTTTTTGAACCCATAGATGAATTAAATTCGTAGAGGGTGTCTACACTCGTATAAGAGCATAATATCTAATGGGCAAGCTTTCTATGCTTCCCCTACAGCATAGAAGTTCTATCCTCCCCCTTATCCAACACTTCATTCTGAATGGAGGGCTAAGATTGCCCTCAATCACAATGTCATGTCTCTACACTATTTTATTTTAAAATTTTTTTTAAACTATTTTGACACTAAATTTTGGACATCCATTCCTCTATTAAACTCGCACTAGTGAAAAATATAAAAAAATATTTTCAATAAAATAAAATGAACAAAATACCCTTGAAGGGGTAAAAATATTTTTAATAGGTGCGTCCCAATGAGAAGATGGCACGTACCAAATTTCATATTCATACAATTTGTATAAAAAAACTAAAAATAAAATAATTTGAGACATCGGATCTAAGATCAAACGGTAAGTGGCACTTTTGATCAAAATTGGACGGTTAGATGGTAAAGGGAGGATAGAACTTCTATTATGTAGGAGAAGCATATAAACCTTTCCCATATATAATTACTTCTCATATAGAACCCACACTCTAATATCTTATGTTTTGGGATGTAGTAAAGACTAACATAAAAAAAAGTAAAATTTTGAATCCCACTCTACGCACTTGAAAAAGATAACGTCTTAAGACTGACCAAAAACCCGCAATTTTTTAAGGGTGAGATCAAAGTGTTAGAAAACTAAAAATTCAATATTTTTAAATAATTCAAAAAACCTTCCAAAATAGATCTGCTACTCGAGGGAGTGGACGGACAGCATGCTTCCGCAACAGTAGGGTCCACGAGCGGGCTGAGAAAACGACGAACAGCAGTGACCCGCGGGTATTATTCCACCACAAGCAAGCAGATGTAGACAGTAGTGCGCAACCCGTTTAGTGGGCCGTGCAAAGTAACCCACCCCTCAGCGTTCCAATTTATTTGTTGGCAATGGCTTGGGCTTGGACAGTAGAGCAAGTTTGGTTTGCTCTTTTGTGGCCCCTAATCGTTTGAGACTCTTTTGTCAAAAACTCGAATGTGTTTTGAAAATAAGGATGACCCAAATCCGTACATGATGTAGGTTTGGCAATGGATCTGGACCCAATTTGTGCCCGGCAATGGATCTAGACCCAAATCGGATCTGACCCAAACAATGTTATTTTTTAAATAATATTTTATATACAATATTTGATTTCTATTTAAAAAAAAGAAAATTCTTAAAAATGCCTATACGTGAAGGGCTACAGTATTTCGCTCCCATCACGGACATGCTATGTCCGTGACGTTTTTGCCTAAAAACCACCACAATTCTACGGGAGTCGTGACGGCTCCCCCATATTTTTGCATGAAAAAAATCCCGTCATGGACTTGCTATGTCCGTGACGGACCGCCACGGACATGCTAAGTCTGTGACAATCTTTAATCCATGCTGTCCCAAAAAATTAGATGGTGCCGAGCATATGGGCGAAAATACTGTTCATTTTCGCCCATAGGTGTTTTGTAGTCTCTTCTTTAAATAAATATAATTATATATTTTTAATTATAATATTTTAAAAAATAAATGTAGATATTTAATAATATATATATATATATATATATATATATAGGTAAGTGG
>NW_006497658.1:2471202-2486814 GCF_000471905.2 Amborella trichopoda
CCATCAAATTTGGCACAGATATATAGAAAAGTCAAGTCCCACACTCTATGTGATAACTTTTCTAGAGATCTGTGCCAATTTTGATGGTGATCCTTTGGAGTCTTACTCACATAGACGTGGAAGGGTCTCATAGTATCATTTATCTATATATATATGGAAAAAGCTGGGTTAGCCCACTAGCTCATATGAACATATGAGCCCAACAATCTAGATTGAATTTGAGCTGATCTGACGATCACGGATGTTTGGTAGTGTTTGAATTTTTTTTACAAATACAAATCACATGAAATTTTAGACGTGTGTTCATCATAAATAGGTGAATCTTCAAAAATTATCAAAAAAATATTTTACATGAAATAAATTGACCAAAATACCCCTAAAAATCTTCGAGGGTTATTTTGATCATTTTTCTTTTCACGAATAATTGTTTTACTATTTTTATTAGGTACATATTGATAAGAAGAACATACGTTTAAAATTTCAAGTGATTTGTATTTGTAAAAAAATAAATAAAATTCAAATACTACAGGACATCCGTGATCGTCAAATCTTCCCATATTCAATCTGAGCCGTTGGGCTCATATGTTCACATGAGCTAGTAGGCTAACCCCAGCTTTTTCCAATTTTAAGTGATTTGGATTTGTATAAAAAAAAAAAAAAAATTCAAACACTAACGGACATCCGTGATCGTCAAATCGGTCCAGATTCAATCTAGACAATTGGGCTCATATGTTCATATAAGCTAGTTGGCTAACCCCAGCTTTTTCATATATATATATATATATATATATATATATACCATAATGTTTTTTCAGGTTCAAGTTCAATAAATTCGGGTCCAAACAGGTCTGGATCCCATAATTTGTTTTAGGTTCAGGTCCAGACGAAACCAGACCCAACCCGACCTATTACCACCCCTACCTTGATGTGTTGAGCACCCCACAACAATGAATCCAACACTCAAACAAAATTCCAAAGAGCAATATAAGTAATATATTGGGGATAAAATATAGAATCAAGAAAAGTGAATAAAATGAGAAATCATCAAGCCACAACACAAGTAAACATAGAACACACACATAAATTTACATGATTCACCTAAAATAGGCTACATCCAGGCAAGGGGCAATGATGTATTTCACAATGAATAGAAGAAAGTTATAAGTTTGTGGGTTTTATAGATATTACCTCCTACAATGACAAAAAAAACTCAAATAGTTTTTTTTACTATAGTACCACCATCAATCAATTTCTCTCTTCATCACCGTCGACCAAGACCGTTGCCGCGAAAAAATGCCGACCAAATATTGGTTCAATGTAGACCATAATGCTATAATTTGCACACTAACCTCAATTTCTATTCCCTAAACTTCTCAACACCTTTTCTTATATTTTCTCTCTAAAAAATATACGATTTATGGACCTCGATAAAAGAACATTTTAGTATAACTAAAATACCCCTAATACAGAGGGGAATACCAAAATGAGAGTGATTGATTGTGCATCACCTCCCAAGCAGTCTGCTCCTTTGGAAGCATTTCCTTAATTCAATCCTACCCCCCAAAGTAAACCCTTCTTTTTTTGAGATCTCAAACTTGGGTCCTAACCTCTTAGAAGTCTAAGCTACTGACCAGCCTTTAGAAAAGAAATACTTATGTATTTTTTACGACAACCCAAAAGAAATAAAGGGATTAAATTAGAAGTTGGTTTGCCAAACCAACTCCTGGTTTACATTTGAAGCCCATCGGGCATGCCACACTGAATGGAGCTTTGCATTAGAAGCTAGTCGGTCATTCAATCAGCTGCTGAGCTGGCCTCACTTGTACCATTAAGGTTGGTTTGATACATGGAGCCAAACTGATATCGTCACCAAAAAATATATTCAAACTTACGTCAGCTGAAAAACTACTCAAAAAACAAATTTTCTTTCTGAAAAATTGAGATCTAAACTAGTCACCCAATGATTATCCCAAAAAAATTGCGATTTTGGCCTAACAGGGCAATGAACAATATGATCCTGCGGGAGCTTGCTACAGTGCCATCTTTTATTTTCTGCGGTGCATAAAAGGCAGCTGCCTTGCTGCAATCACACCGCATAAGAGAGGAGCGGAGTTGCCCATCGCACGCAGCCGCCGCATGGCAGCAGCTACCACCGCCTCCGCTGCTGCGGGTAGGGCCTTCAGCCTCTGCTGCAAAGCCGCCTCATCCTCCTCCTCCGCATCCCTCTTCTTCTCCCCAAACCTAAAACCTCAAGAATTAGGGCGGCCCTCTTCCTCCCTATTCCTGGTGAACAAGAGGAAGAGTGAGCGGCCGCGGATCAATTGCCTCATCCCTGGCGTTGATGGAGGCCTTTGGGAGGGAGGCGAAGAAGAAGAAGAGATGGGGGATTTTGTGTCGACACGGAAAGGGGGCTTCAAGAGGGAATTTAAGGTATTGGCAAACATGCTGAAGCAAATTGAGCCCTTTGACACTTCTGCCATAGGGAAGAGCGCGTCTGCCTGCTGCAAGGAGTCGATGAAGCACACCATCTCCTCCATGCTAGGCTTGCTGCCCTCTGACCACTTCTCTGTAACTGTCACTGTCTCACGCCACCCTCTTGCTCGCCTTCTCACTTCATCCATCATGACAGGGTATATGCTGCGTTCTCTCTCTCTCTCTTATCCCCCCTCTCTGTCTTTGAATCAATTTTATTTGTTTCCTCTATGATATTTTCCTTCTTCTTTATTTACTGTCATGTCTCATTGCAGTGCACAATGTTTTCCCAATGCTTTTAGTTTATAGTGATATTGAAATTCCTTCTGTTTCGAGCCTTGTTGAAATTCCTTCTGTTTTGTTCAAAATCTCGGAGGCATGCCCTATGCGTTTTTTGGGGGCGGCCAGGCGCCCGGTGGGCCTGGCTACCGAGAATGAGTTTAGGCGCATGGAATTCTTAGGGCAGGGGTTTAGCCCTCTAGGAAGTTCATTGGGCAGTTTTTGGGCCCAAAACACCTAAAAATAAAAAAATAATCGGAGACAACATCATTCATTACATTCATGTAAAAGAAAAAATCAAACTGGCATTTGGCAAATAACAACAAAACTATTCACATAACAATTTGACTTTCCAATCTAACAAAAATCACATAATATCAATCTAAAATAAATCAATCACATGATATCTCATGCATAATATCCCTAAGATTGTGTTTTCCGATCTAAATATTCACAAGATATCAATTTAGTTCAAACTATTGACGAGATATTGGCCTAAACTGGTAACAACTATAAGCATGTACAAAATATTCCAAAAGAAGAAGGAAAATTAAAGAACATCAAATCATAACACATTATACAAAAAAACAAATACCAAACCTTAATTCAAATATTGTAATGCACTAACCTTTTCAAAATGAAATCAATATAGGCCCAAGCCAGGGCCAAAATGTATCCAAAAGTATATCTTTCGATTTCTCAAGAAATTGAAAATCTTGAAATTTTTTTTCGATCTTGATAGAAATCTAAAATCCTAGATTTTTTTCCCCACTCTCTAAAACACAGAGAGGGTATTCCGGGGCTAGATTGCCCCCCAAACAACGTCTGCCCCCTTTTAGGGGGGGAATGCCAAAAATGATGCCCCTTGTGTATTTTCTCCCTTGGCTAGGGTGCATTAAGCTATCACGTAGGTGCCCGCCTTAAGGCGAACGTCTAGGTGGCGCTTTGGGCGCCTAAATGCAAAGATGCTTAGGAAGCCCGCTAAAAGGTGCCTAGGCATTTTCTCCTCTAGGTGGCCAAGTGGTTGAATTTTTGAACATTGGTGTTGCATAATTATAGGGGGTTCAGGAACCTCTAAAATTGTTATGATTGTGTATATTATTGCAAATTATTAGCTCAATACTGCTTGAAGTCCACAACTGTGTGTGTGTGTCTCAATTTGGGTTTGTAGTGCGCTTCTGTTAGGAAAATCCTCCATTCAGTAAAACGTTCTGCATTTCTAAGTACTTTGTGGGAGCATCGATATCCTTTCAATTGCTTTAATCTTCCTCTATAACTTCCTTGTATATTTGTTTTTGAATAATGAACAATTAATTAGCTAAAAACTATATTAAACTATTAGGTACACTCTATGGAATGCCGAGTACCGCATCTCGCTAACAAGGAACTTAAATCTGACTGACGAAACAATGGCAATGCCATCCTCCCAAGAATCCAACGTTTTGAAGAGTGATGATAGTCATATGCAGGATGGTGTAGATAAAGCAACTATGAATGGGTCTGGCTTGGATGTCCCTGAGGGTTTGAGGAATTTGTCCCCAACTGTTTTAAATTATATCCAAGAGTTGAGAACAGCACTGGCATCTGTTGAGAAGGTAAGGATTGATAACATCAGGGCTCCTTGTTCATGCCTCAATAATACACAATTGCACACTTTGCTAGTATATTCATGTATTGATATATTTTTGCATGCAAGTTTGTATATATTCCGTGTGTGTGTGCGTGCGTGTGCGTGCGTGCGTGTGCGCATGCATGTGTGTGTGTGCACGTGTGTATGTGTGTGTGCACGTGCGCGCGTGTGTGTGTGAACATGCACTAGATTTCTTCTTGAGGTCCATTCATTTTAAGTTAGTGAAATATGTGATCATGGTTCTTGCCTTTCTCTTTGACATAACCTTAATCTTGGGAGTTGATTGATCAGTAACTTAGTGAAAAGAAGATGCATTGTCATTGAATTCTCTGTTTCTTTGACATAACCTTAATCTTGGGAGTTAATTGATCAGTAACTCAGTGAAAAGAAGATGCATTGTCATTGTATTCTCTGTTTTATAGATTAGAACAATGAGAAAATAATTCTTTGGGATAGATTTTTAGATTATGAAATAGCCGAGGCTAAATAGTTGCGGTAAGGCTCGGATGATGATGATGATATTTGGATTATGAAATCTAAGCTGGTTGCGTGCTACTTGGTTTGGCTAATGCTATTCATAAGCGGTACGCTTGAACTGATGGAGTTGTTTAATAATTAATCAATATGGTAATCGTATAGAATTTGGAGTGACTATGTGTGAGGGAATTTAGGGGTGGGTTGAATAGGCGATAATATGAGGAAAAGTAGACTTAGGTGTGCTGGCCATGTCCAGTGTAGGCCTAATACGGCACCGTTCAGGAGGGTTGATTTGGTTCAAGTGGAAGGGTCTAAAGGGCAAGGGGGAAGGCCCAAAAGGACATGGAAGTAGTGAGAAAAGATATGGTGACTTATGGCTTGACTGAGAGTATAGCCCTTGGTAGAGTAGAATGGCAAAACATGATTCATGTAACCCACCGCAACTAGCTGGGATAAGGTTCGGATTTTTTTTTCTTACCTAATTAGTGTGGAGGAGCTCTGCACTCGTTTTCATTAATATGTAGGCTACAAAACCAGTTACATGTTCACCCTCAAGAAAAGGTATTGAGATAGATCAAAGTGAGAAAATATAAAATGAAAAGTAGAAGCCTTTTTTTTTTGGAAGTCGTTCACAATATGTTACTAAAGTATATGATATACAAAAATTCCTCATGAGAAGTGAGTCTTTGGCATCCCACATCGTTGTTGCTCTGTACGAAAAAATATAGGCCAAAAAAGTTTTGGCATCCCACAAATATGGTGCTCAAACCCAAGCAGATGAGAAAATATGTATGTGGCAACCCACAGACCAGGTGCTCAGCACACAGAAGGTACCAAGGAGGGTGACAACGTATAAACCAGGTGCTCACACCTCCCCAAGAAGGGGCGGGCTGGGGGGGCAACACTAAAAAGGGATTGGAGAAGAGAAGGAGAAGGCACGTCAGAGAGGATAGAGAGAGGAATGCGAGAAAATGGATGAGATGATAGTTCGATTTAGGGGTGAGAGAGAGAGAAGACTGGAGGGGGAGAGAGAGGAACGAGTTGAGACGAATATATGTGCTGAGTGAAGAGTTGTGTGATATAGTACAAAGAAGAAGTGGGGAAGAAGATAGAGAGAGATAGAAGAGAGGGTAGGGGGAGATCCAAGTCATCCACAAAAAAAAGAATATTTGTAATTAGCATCATCAAAAAAACACAAACAGGGACCCTGTTTCACTAATAAGGTGGGTGGGACAACACTAGCAACTACACCCTCCTTAGCATCTACTGAGGTATTGGCCTTCCTCTAGATATGATGAAAGCCGACTCTTAGAGACCTGCAAATATGGAATATCCTGTCATAAGTGTGAGAAAGATGCCACGGGTGCTGGGACCTCCTTTGGGCTCATAAAATGATGTTCCTTGAATTTCCTTCCTCGATAAGGTTTTGACCCCAAGATGGGTTAAACCTTAAGAGACCTTCCAAGAGTGCCCAATCCTCAGTCCATGTGGAGGTACCATTGCTGAGGGAACCTCAAAAGGATGATAAAATGTTGGCTTCTTCATACCAAAAACTCCTCCAAATCCACAAGACCAAGGTTAACTAGGAAACAACCATTAAATTGAGTTTAATAGTGCACAGAGAGGATCTAGGCTGTCTGGTAGGTTTGTGGGTGGTGATTTCTTCCAAATTGGTTAGGAAATTTGGTTTGGATAAATGCTGAGGGACCTTGTCAGTGGATGCCTAGAAAATGGTCATGTTGTAGAGCTGGTCCAAAATGCATGGAATAGACTTGTGATTACTTTGAAATATCATTGCGGTTCTCTCCTTCCAAATGATTCAGAGACTGGCCAGGAATGTAGCCTTCTAGAGGAAAAGGCTGGCCTTAGGGTAAGGAGAGGAAAGAAAGCCAAAAAAGCTCTACATGGAAATGGGTGTGATACATTCCAAGTTGAAATCCTTTAGATTTGAAGCCCAAGTGGCCCCAGCTAAAGGACAATGTAAGAACAAATGGCTGTGAGTTTCTCCAGCCTCCAAACACCACAAGCAGAAGCGGTTAGCGAGCGGAAAGCCTCTCCTTGGAGATGCTCCACGGTCCCGATTGCCAATTGTATACCAGCCAAAGGCTTGGATTCTCGCCTGCAGGGGGGACTATCCAAGTAAGTTGAGGGGAGAAGTGATGGCAGGGTTGGCCAAGAGTGCTTTATAGAAGAATTTAAAATGAGAGCATCGGTTTGAGATGGGGTCCACATAGGCCTGTTTGGGGTGAAGGTTTTTGTGTAAAAGTTTAATAAAAGGATATGGACAGCAAGTAGGTCAATGGTTTCGGAGTTGGTGAGGGCCTTCTAAAGGTTGGGTTCCACAACAAAGGTTGGTGGGGATGTTTGAAAAACTCGGCAATAGAGGCCGATTAGGCCGAAGGTGTGTTAGAAATTAGGAAAAGGTTTGACCACCTCTCCTTTGGGGCCAGTCCGCATTCCAGAGATCAGACAAAAAAGAGACCCTGTTTTCACAGTTGATCTTGAACTAATTGAGAGATCGAGGAGGTTGGCCAGATGCTTAGATACTTTTATAGAACACGAGGACCAAGAATGGCTATTCTAGGGGGAAACCAGGTGATGGAGTTGGAGGCTTTGTTCATGACAACCTCATGCTAAAGACAGTCAGGATTCGTGGCATAACTCCACCACCATTTCCCAAGAAGAGTGAGATTCATGCGTTTGAGGGTTCGGAATCTTCGGATACCTCAACCACGCAGGTCCTTAAGGGTATGCACCTGATCCCAAGCTACAAGATGGGTTTGCTTATGATTTTTGTCTCCAGGCCACAAGAAGGTTTCATAATTTTTTCTAAGGAGTTGACAACACCGCTCGGCATCAGGAAGAGGGACATGTAGTAAATGATTAGATTGGAGAAAGCAGCCTAGATGAGAATCATATGACAACCCAAGGATAAGAAGCGACCATGGCACATGTCTAATCCTCCATGGAAGTTGTTGATGAATGGTTCTCGGAGAGTCCTAATAGGTTGCCTACACAAAGGGGTACGTCGAGGTATTTGGTTGGGAGGGATTTAGTAGCACAACCTAATCTGGAAGCAAGGGAAGAGAGGGTATTGGGAAGGAAATGAACACCCATAAGCTTGGATTTTGCCATATTGATATGCATCCCCGTGACTACCGCAAAACACCTAAAATAACCTAAGGGTGTCTATTTCTTTAGGAGAGGCATTACAGAAAACAAGGGTGTCGTTTGCGTATTGTAGATGGGAAACTATGTTAACTGTCCTTGATGTCTTGAAACCAAACATGCGACCCCTATTGTAGAGCCTGGATATGGACCTGTTGAAAACTTGAGCTACAATAGTGAAGAGAAAGGGGGAGATGGGGACACCTTGACGGAGCCCCTTTGGAGGACTGGAAATATTCTTTGGGGAACCATTAATGATGACCGAGAAGGAAGCGGAGGAAACACATCCGTGAAGCCTCCTTTCATTGTTTAAGGAGAATAAGATATACATTAAGTTTCTCATTGAAAGAGCACAAAATCCGAAATAAAAATATCTCAAATATGAGATTCTTAGTGGCTCTTTGTGAGAAACAATCCCAAAATTCAATGACGAATCTAAGTAGTCCTAGGGAACAATTTTCATCCAATATAGACCAAGCATTGCAAAGATGTCACAGCTTTTCAGATTGGACCCGAGTCTAGGTTGAAATTTTTTATTATCAAATCCCTAAAATCTGAAGTTTCTTGCTCTAATTTAATCCATCTGATAGATCATGGAGAAACAAGTATAGGGCTGAAATTTGGGCTCAGTTGGTGCTTCTATGATGAGAAATGAAGAGAAAAGGGAGCAGGATTTTCCTCCCCCTTTATTTTACTGTATATTCCTGTATTTTTGTCGAATTCGTAGAGTTTTACATGACTCGCTGAGTCAAGCCATTCTCACTGAGTAGCTATAGTACTCAGACGAGTTGCTACAGTAACTCACCAGGGATACTGTAATGCTTCAATGTAAACCTGAGTTAGGAGGTTATTGGCTCGGCAGAGTGCTGAGTCTGAGTGACTCATGCAAGTTGGAATGCACTCGCCCGAGTTTTTGGCACTGGTTTATAACATTGCAAGGCATGTATCTTTGTTTTATGAGGAAACCCATGTTGAATTTCTTCTAAATTGTCGACTAGTATTTCATTAATGTAATGAGAGGTACAAGGTTATGTAAGTATAGAAAGGAAGAAGGAAAGAAACTACAAAAAAACAAATATAAGAATATAGGGATCCACTCCTTGCTTTAAGACAGAGCCACAACTAAGGGATCTGGAAGCCCCTGATGAATCTATTGATGCATGAGTCACAGCATCGATGTGAAGAGGAAACCTCAAAGCTACATCTTTTGAAATTATCATCTAAAAATTTACAATGCTAGTTTCCAAGGCTAGGGATAATCTTTCCGTGCCCATGAAATAACAGTGAATGAAAGACCTTTAATCATAAGTGGTCCCATAATAGATGAGCATAATCTCTGATAGGAGCATAACCATTTCTGCTTCTTGTGAGTCACATGTTCAAACTAATCCCGAGAACCTGAGGAGAATAGCACTTGAATGGGATCTGAAACTCCCCCATTGCCTCTAGGCCAAGATTATCTGCAGGGCTTCCGTCAAAGTTAATTTTCACTTCACCGAAATAGTGAAAGCCAAACCAATGATCTTCTAAAAGTAAGGCCCACACTAACAAGGGCCACAAACTTAAAAAGGGGATCTTGAGGTTCCCTAAAATTCTTTCCCAACTTAAGTGCATAACAGACAATGGGATGTCAGTCAATCGTACACCATTGGCATGCCGGCAAATTTGCTTCTGGATGTTTGATGGTTGGGTTCCATGAATAAAAACCTGGGGTTGGCTATTACACCTGGTCTCTGAGTATATGATGAGGTGAGGAGTAGGAAGTGGGGAAGAGAACGAATGCTTGACTGGATCATCCGCTGTGGATGGATGAACCTGGCAGAAGTCAAAGTCGTCAAGGAAAGAGCCCAAATAGCTGAGGCACTGGACAATGTATAAAGAGGTGGTTAATTGTCTCTGCCTGCATCGCACACACAATGCATCTAGGTATGGGCTACCTTTGTTTTTTAGATCAGTACTGAGCACTTTGTCCAGTGTACTAGCCGGGCAAAGACCAGGGTTGCAGGAGTTGTGGGGATACTCCATATGAATGGACATGGGCTGGGTTTTACAAGAATTTGGTGAGGTGGTTCTAGAATAATTTTATTGAGAAGAGTTTCTTACTCTTTGGGCATGAACCAGGTCATCCAAACCACGATTTGGGAGCAGAACCTTGTGCAGGCGGGACAGGGGACTGAGCAGTTCATATTCTCCTCTGAGCCGCTCCTCACCACCTCACCACCATGATGATCAATCAGATCTTAACCATGATGATCAATCACATGAGTTCATGAGGGTCTACAGCAATGCACACCAAGTTAGGGAACTGGTTTGCACAAGTATGAGGCTCAAGTCAGAGATTTTGTTTTCTAAATGAAAGCTGATTTTTGCTATAAAATAACGAGTTGTGTTGATACTCTTCCATACTGCTTTGGCCCATCATACTGTGGGATTGGATTAATGAGCCACAAAATCTATCACATCCGTATTACTAGTAGATGACAGATGCTTCCCTCCCTCACTGAAACATTGATACCACTTGCATAACAGCACTGAGTTATTCTCTTTCATACTTCTCTTTCCAAGGCCTCCCCATTCTTCGTCTAACCAACTGAATCCTACTTAACCAAATGGACACTGTTGCCTTAGTTGAGCCTTCCCACAAGAATACCTCTTTGATGCATTCTATCCTTTGGAAAATAGTTGTAGGCATCTGAAACAGAGTAATATCTCTTTGGCTAGGCTGCCCAGGTTTTACTGGGTCTCTCCCTGTTGCATTTCTGTGCATCAACAAAGACTTGCAATGAGCCCGAGACTGAAGTCCGATTGGGTGATTAAATCACTGTAATCCACATTCTTCATGAAGGACCAAATCGAATCATTCTCAATACTTCATCAGATGAGAGACGCTCTTCTCATGGTCAAGTTTAAAACATTCAGGCCAGTGATCATGGACTTATGCCTCAAATCAAGCATTTGCGACCCACCAACGAACCATTGAGGATCACCCACCTCTGATGAAGGCACCCTAGGTGAGTAAAAATCGTTGTTGAGGACCTTGGTCAGGATTTTATAAGTACAATTTAACAGCCGGATGAGCCAAAATTTCTGATATCATCTGCCCTGCCCAAGGATGACACAAGTGAATGTCATATTCATTCCCTTGTGGATGATTCCTCAAGAGTGGAATTTAGGCGAAGATATCCACGAGGTCTGCATTGAGTAGATCCCAAAGCTCTCAGAGGAATGCATTTGGGAACCATTAGGGCTAGTTGCTCTATCCCGGCCATAAAATGAAAGGGCCTCCCAATCCAGGATGCTTTTGTGTTCCTGTTCAATCTCTGATTCGAAACTTGGTCTCCAGCAGCATTCTGCAGTGAACAAATGCATAAAGAAACTTTCAGTGGCCCCTCTCAATTCCATCTCTAGGTATCTAGGTAGAGTACAAAATTGCACCCCAAGGGATCGGGAGCAAAAATTGGGTTGGGGGGGAGGTGGGTTCCCCCCCTGCCATTGTGGGGCTGAGGTTAATGTGACGAATGGCATTGTAGCACTGTTATGCGCTTGATGGTTTATGGAAGGCTCTAGTGTTTTAGTCCCCCACCCTAATCCATTTCAAGTTGAGCCAGTAGATTTCCTACTGTTGGTTTGGAAGAATGTATCCCTAGCTTCTGACCTGCAATTTCTATCCTCATGGCTTAAAAATCTGCCTTCCTCTAATCCGTCCAACGTTAAAATAGTTGGATCTTGTTTTCCATTAGGAATTTGCCCAACACTAGGCGTTTCCAGTCCTTGTGCTTTTACCTTGAGGGGTTGTAATTTTCTGCACAATCTAAATCTGGTCTACCTGAATCCAGAGTTGAGACCCACCGATTCTTCATTAAATTAGCTAGTTCTTTATCATCCAAACACTAAGTTCAAAATGAATGGCTTAGGGTGGAAATTGGGAAATGCGAGAATGTGAAACATAAGCCACTGAACTATCTTTGAGAGTTAAGGTTCCTCTGAGAATTTGCAGGAGAGAGAATTCAGGGAATATGTAGAAATTTTGGATATCTTCTCATGACATATAGTCCTCCTTTCTGGCCAGGTTGTGTTGCTTTCTGTTTACTATTGGGAGGAGGCAGATAAATGCAAGGGTTGCTACCCATACGTTATCTATTACTATGAGGTCAATTTCCAGTACATGAGAGTATTTTTGTTTTTTCGTTTTCCAGGTGTTAAATTTGATTCTATTTTTGTTCATGTATTTCAATTGTTTCAATGGTTGTTTCATCACATTTCTGTAGCAGCTTTGTGCTTTGCATGGTATTAGATTTATAATTAGTACTATTTACTTTTTTAAACTTAGGGTTACCTATGCTCTATTTTTATTTTTTAGGCTTGAGAAGTGGTAATTATAGGTGTTGTTCATTTGATTCTTGAAGTGAGAAAGTCAAACTTATCGAATGCATTTTATCGAAAGTGGCAAGTGTTCCACGGCATGTGAATTGTTGCTTTGTGCTTTGTATGGTATTAGATTTATAATTATTACTATTTACTTTTTTAAACTTAGGGTTACCTATGCTCCATTTTTTATTTTTTAAACTTGAGAAGTGGTAATTATAGATGTTGTTCATTTGATTCTTGAAGCGAGAAAGTCAAACTTATTGAATGCATTTTATCAAAAGTAGCAAGTGTTCCACTGCATGTGAATTGTGTCCACCAAATGCAAATATTCTGACATCCTATGAATATTCAATATATTTGTAAAACCAAATCCGTCTCTCAAAACAAAAAAAAGAAAAAAGGTAGGGGAGTCTTCCGATCTATTTGACACATGTTTTATCTCGGTCCATATCTCCATTCACTCCCCCTACAAATTTCTTCCTATCCTTTCTCTGTTATTCTTTTTCCTTATCTCAAAATAGCATGCTCTCTCCCTCCCTCCGCATCCCCTCCCCCTCCCCCTCCCTTCAATCTATGCAATGGACAGCTTGTGTACTGGTCAATATCTAATTACTTGGTTAATTTTCTCTGAAGTAGCCAATATTTTCTTCTAATGAACTTATGTTTTTGAGTTTGTTATTTTCTTCCCATGTATTGGATTTTCTGATTAATTAGTGAGCGTCAATATCTATACCTAGAAATTTACCAGCTCCATTTTTTCTCAGGAATTAAATGATCAAAAGCTGGAAAATATGCAGATAGAAAGTAATGGAGATGGGAGCAATGCTTTGTTACAGTACTTGAGGTCCTTGGAACCTGAGATGGTGACTCCTTCGCCTCCTTAGGATTTGTTCATATAACCATTATGCTTTAACTTGCCAGTGAATTAGTCAGTGATTTGCTTGTTATTGCTGTGGCAGGTTACTGAATTATCTAGGCCATCATCATCCGAGGTGGAAGAAATTGTTCAGCAGCTTGTTGAAAGCATTCTGCAGAGATTCTTCAAAGATGACATAAGACCAAAACTCATGGATGATTTAGCTAGAACTAATACAGAGGCTTACAGTGATGAGGATGCTGAGCATTGTGATTCTATTGGCACGTCTCGGGATTACCTTGCAAGGTTACTCTTTTGGTATGGGTTTTCTCTCTCTTCACTCGCATGAGTTTTTTAAAATTGAGGAGTAGGTCCTAATGTTTTTTGACCCCGAAACTCTCGAATCCTCTATTCCTTTCTAAGATCAATCTAGCAAGAAAATTGATTTGGAGCTCAAAAAATGCTCCATCTCAACACGGATGACTGTAGAGCACTCCTTTTGTGGATGATGAGATCTAGGGTTTTCAAATCTCTTTCATTCTTATTTTTAGTTTTTTTTTTTTGAAATGCTTTACCATGTAAAAAAACGCGTAGTGTTTTTTTCCCCATGCATGCACGCATATGAGCAAATGCACATATAGGCTCATATTAGATGGTCGGCCTTACCACCCATGGGGGAATTTGATTAATAGATTTTTCATATCCTAGTTACCCCTAAGATCTATTCCATTTAAAAAATGATATGGAGCACAAAAATACTCCAAATCAAGTCACCCTCAAAGATGGAGTCCATTTGAGGGACATTCGATCTAGGGTTTCAAGAGATCAAAAGCATTTTTCTCTTTCTTTTTTCTTTTGTTTTTCCTTTTTTTCTTGAATTGTTCACGAGGTAAATTGAATATAATCTAAGAAAGTCCAAATGAAAATAACCACCCTATCATGAACTTTGGGGGCTAGACATGTGATTAGGTTATATATGTATATGTTTGTATGCTTGTTTGTAGGTATGTATAATTTGCGTCACCTAATGCTGAAAGCCTGAGACTACAGTTTCTGATTCCCAAATTTTGTGACTATTGATTACCCTCACATGCCTAGTAGTTACTTTGTGATAGCTTATTTCAAATTTCTAATATATGACCCCTACAAAAGTCAATCCTAAATTGAAATGGATGCCCTTGGGTTTATGAATTAGGGTTGTGCTTAAGAAAGATATGGCTTTATGTCCATAATAAAAATTTGGTTGGTAATTATACTTATTTTAAAAATTTGAAAAGACATATTTCTAAGATAACTATTTGTGATGTTTAGGCTAAGTTTTAAAAATTTTGGGAGTAGGATCTTCCAAGTTTATCATTAGGTTGGTGCTTTCTAGAAACAGCTTGTTTGTTTTCGTTTGGGTGCATGGGAGTGTGTGTGTGTGGAGATCAAGGGGGGAAAAGTAAAATAATACTCATAAAATATAATAAAATATTATTCTATAAAATGTAGAAATGTGGAGAAATGTAGGTTTCTTATAACCTTGGGCACAGTCAATGAGCTTCCATATTTAGTGATTGCTGGAGCAAAATGTCATTTTGTTTGTAAGGATTGAGGATTTTTATCGCTCCAATTGAAGAAGCCAAGGACATTACAATTAAAGTGCCATCAAGGGCCTAGTCTTGCATTACTTGGAAGAGAAGTAATTCAGTATTTAAAGTTGCATTACATGGAAGAAAAGGAAGATTTTTCAATGGAGTGTATGATGTCCATGAGTTTATAACTGGTTGAAGACATGACATCTTGGTGTCACAACAAACATTTGAGATTTGAAGCTTGGTGAAATGAGCATACTGATGGGATTCCTCTGGAAAAGCTGGTCAATGAAACCCATTTAAGGTTTAAAGAAGCTAGAGAATAAGGAGTTTGATAAATGGGGCAGTTGAGGATTCAAAGGAAAGGAGAAATGTCGAAGACTGATAATGAGTTTGATGTTAGCGATAGGTGTTCTGTAGAATCTGACTTTGAGGCAGAGAACTTAAACCCATGCTAAGCATGAAAATCATGAACTGAGCCATTTGAGGGAAATTGACAAAGCAAGGACACTTCTTTTTTATTTTATTTTTTGAATAGTTAAGTAGACTTCACAATAGGAATAAGTTGGGTACAGTTATAATACAAGAATCCAAATCGTGTTAGTAGATTAACTGGTACTAAGATCTATATGGGGCAGAAGGAGATGTGGCTGGGTTCCTCTCCAATAAAAACTCCTGAGGGATCATCATTAGATGGGACAAAGGCAATTTATGAATATTTGGAGAGGTGTCCTTGGAATTCATGGCAGTTAATCTAGGAGTCTTTTGTGGGAGTTTCCTTGTGGATC
>NW_006497658.1:2495533-2511772 GCF_000471905.2 Amborella trichopoda
ATATATATATATATATAATGAGACCATTTACCTTTGTTACAAGGTGGTCACAATTACTTGCAGCAATCCGATGTGAAATTTGATAGTTTGGGTGTCATAAAGTTCAATTTTTTTTTTTTGAAGTTTAAGCTTGGTCAATGGAATAAATTCAGACACCCAATTTCACATCCAATGGTCAACATTAATTGTGACCACTTTGAAACAAAGGTAAATGCTCTCAATCTATGCTTTTCCATATATTTATATGAGAAAAGTTTATACAGAGCCGAGGCTCTAAACAATCAAATTTGAGCCTACCTCAAAAATCTCACAAGAACTTGTTTTTTATGCCCAAATATCTTCAAATTGATCATCTCAACATCAAGATGCATAGGGATGAGAAAAAAATGGATTGCAAGTTTTGAAAATAATGTATTTTGTAACACATTTTTGAACTGTCAATTTTCAAGATTATCAAGTTTTCATAGATATGTCGATCAACACTATTTTTTAAGCTTTAAATTTTATAAATAACTATGAAAATATATTTTGAAGCTATCACAAAGATTTCCAATATTGGAAGCACATTTCTCGACACTATTTGAAGGTAGGCTCTAATTTGATTGTTTTTGAAGGTAGGCTCTAATTTTATTGTTTTTGAAGGTAGGCTCTAATTTGATTGTTTAGAGCCTAGGCTCTATACAAACCGCACCCTATATAAATGTGTGCGTAGTTTGTATTGAGTTGAGGCTTTTAACAATCAAAGTAAATGAAATGTGGTTTCAATCATGGAAATCTTTGTGATAGCCTTAAAATACATATTCATTTTTAATTATAAACTTTAACATTTCAAAAATAGTATAGATCGAGCAAATTTATAAAATCTTGAAAATTTACTGTCCAAAATGCGTTACAAGATCCAATATTTTCAAAAAATTGAAATCCTTTATTAAAACCTTTTTTTTTCTCATCATGATGTTGAGATGATCAATTTAAGGATATTTAGGCATCAAAATAACCTCTTTTAGTAAAAATTTTGAGGTGGACTCTAATTTAATTGTTTAGAGCCTCGGCTTTATATAAATTTTTTCCTATATATAGAAACACACACGTGGCACTTCTAATGTTTGCTTCTCTCCTTCATGCCGGAAATATTTATTTTTTTAGGGAAAAATTTATATAAGGTTAACACCTTAAAATATAGAATTAAGGTACACCTCTAAAATCCTTTGAAATAGGTTATTTTGATGTTGATAATCTCAAAATCAAGATGTATAGATCTACAGAAAAAAAGAGATTTTAAGTCCTAAAAAAATAACACATTATCTAGACCGTCTATTTTCAAAAATTTTATATATTTATAGATCTGCTTGATTCGAACCATATTTGAACACCAAAATTGCATCGATAACAGTTTTAAGGAGCACATCAATTTGATCGTTTAATGTTGCAACCTCATGCAAACCACACCCTTGTCTTATTTTTAAATCTAAGCTTGCACTGTTGAAAGAAACTAAGAAAGAAAGTAAGATTAAAAAAGAGAAACTTTGTTATTTAAGAATCCACTCCGAATTTCTATCTTTTTTAATACATTTTTGACTAAATTGCCTTTAATTCAGGCATTAAAGATCCAAAGTATAGGTTTGTTGAAAACAAAAATTAAACTTCGGAATATGAATGTTCGAAGTCCAAGAAACCTTTGAGCTTGAAGATCAAACTTTTAAAATCTGACAAATTTTTTTTGTGGGGTGGAGTGGGGGTGTTTAAATAATGGAAGGGGACATGCACAGTTTTTCTGGAAAATAAATAAATAAATTGTACCATTGGAGAGAGAGGCTACGGTACACGAGAGAGAAGTTAGAGTAAAAAAAAATAGAAATACAGAAAGCGACCTGGTTTCTATGCGCCCAGCCTGCATATTGTAGAAATGCAGGCGCAATAACTATATTTTTTAAATATAATTTGATCGTAAATTTTAGAATTATATAATCTTTAACATAGAGATCATGAATATGAAAAAAAAAAAAAAATGAAAGTTACAAATAATAATTATATTAAATGAAAATGAAAATTGAAAACTAGAAATAATAATTATGTTAAGATAGTATTTGTACAGTTAGTTACACTTGTTTTTAGATGGACAGCTTATTTTCATCCATCTTTAAGATGGATGCTTTATACCTCTAGACCGCATATTGTAGAAATGTGGTCCAGCCAACATAAAACAAATTGCAAAAATGAATTAGCAGAAACAAGAATGATATCTGTTTTAATAACAGTGTAATCATTATATTCTTTCAGTTAATGGTATGGCAAGTATTTCAACAACTTCATACGCAATTAAATCCAACATAACGATAGTAAGGGTCATCCCATCATTTTGACACACAGGAAATGTTGAAATCCAATTGGAAAAGGCCTAAACCTTGAATTATCAAAACGTCTCCCCACAATTTTCGTAAAAGAAAAGGAAAAAGAAAACAGAGTTAGGGTCAAATGTCTCTCCACCCATTTCAACACCCATGTCATTAACAAATTCAAAATTTCCCATAAAGCCCACAATTTTACTACATATGGAAATAAGTATATTGACTCTTGTACTCTTTAAAAATCATCATCACCCGAGCCTTGTCCCGATTATTTGGATTCGGCTATTTGAACACTTTGGAAATAAACTAAGTCGGAATTTTCCATTGATTATTCAGTGCCTCTTGACTTTAGACTCAGTTTTCCCATGAACCATTCCAGATAACTTATTTATCTCATAGAGGAGTCCAGCAGAGAACAGGAAGCTGCATAAAGGGACAACAACTGGAATAAATGGGCTAGTTTGATTAAACTTACAATCACAAAAACACTATGGAAATAGTTATTGAAATAGTATAAAAACACTACGGATCAACAGCAAGCAATTGACGTAATGATAAGCTGGTACCTGAAGTAAAGTTCATAGGCCATGTTATTCATTCCTTTCTGAAACATCGTTATCTCATGGCTAACTAGAATTAGTGAAAGAAGTGCACATCAAATGGAGACAAACATAGACATGTAGAAAAATAATGTTCAGAAAAACTAAATAAGAAGTGGATCCTCCCCCTCATTGAGGAAGGCTTTTCTAACTGTCAACTTTTCAGGGGACTCTGGTGTGCCATTAGCACCTTCACTGACATGATGAAACATGCATACATTCAAGGAAATGGCACCCCTCCATGTTATATGCATTTCTCATGGAAACTTATGCGTCCTATGGACCCATCTAGTAACACCAAAGAGTTACCTAACAACAACCGCGAACCGTAAATGACTTAAGAAACAACCCAATAGTTTTGGTGGAAGGGCTTTGGCCTTGGTACTCCGTGTGTACCTGCGACCATGCATGCTAGAATGTAGATCCATAGAGTCCCAATTGTGACAACTGAATTATGTTTTATCTAGCCCCAATGCCAGAAGGGCCTATGTACCAAATGGAGGCACATCAAAATTGAGCTTTAGGCAGCTTCTTGAGCAGGTACAAAGTAGCATTGAATATACAGCTGCAAGATGAGTTACACACTGTTGCCCTCCACTCTAGAACCAAATGCGAAGCTCATATACCAGGCAATTCGTTATAAGAATTTATGAGATCCTTTTGCTCATAACCTTGAGGTTTTGTCCATAAGATTCTTAAAAACTGATCAAACTAGAGTTCCCCCCATCACCTTCCCAAGTACCTTTTGACTTTTTTGGTGGAAAGGTACCCACATTGAGTGACCCATAAAATTGACAACTGAGAATGGCATCATTCAATCCACACAGAGAATATCTAAAGTAGAACACTAGAACAAGTTAGTGAAAGCACCGTGAAGTATCAACTGGCAACTATATGTGTGGTGTCCCTGCACATCAAATATATAGTCAAGAATTCAAGGCCCCTTGTGTTGGGGCCCTCTCGCACGAATGCGGATATGTGCTGCGGAAACAAGATATATGGAACACAAAAATATGCCCAAAGTCGATGTGTGTGTTTGAGTGGGAAAACAATCAATAAAGCAAATAAAGAAATAAATCTTACTGGCACCGGATTTACGTGGTTAACCTTTTCAGGCTACGTCCATAGGAGAAAAATCAAATCTACTATAAACTTCACAAGTTACAATGGTCTTCCAAGAAACAAGCTTTCTTGGTCTCTCTACTTTCTTCTAGAGACTTTCTCTCTCTAGGTTTTCTTCTTTGAGGATCTTCTCACTCAGAGGCTTCTTTTCTTTCTAAAAGCTTTCTCTCTCTAAAAGAAAATGATTTCTCTTTTTCTCTTCTTCTCCCTTTAGGGGAAGGATAACTTTCTCTCTCTTCTTCTTCTTCTCAACAAAAGAAGGCTCTTTGTATTTTTCTCAATACACCAAGTAAGAGTCAACCACCGATACAAAGAGTCTCCCACGTTTTTCCTTTTGTATATAGGCCAAGGGATGACCACCATATTTGAAAGTTTATCCCATAATCTCCTAAAAAGTAGTCCATCTCTATCTGCTCTTTTGGAAAGAGAGAAGAGGAATATCTCCTTTGTGTGGGATGGTGACTTGGTCAACAAGTCACCCCTTTTTCCACTTTCTCACATTGCCCATTTAACTAGGAAATTCCATTGGTGCCCTCACAACATGGGACAGGACACCCAACCATCTCCCCCTCTAGTCCCAGGGGGGAGGTTCAGCTTTGCAGATCAACTGGGTGCTAGAAAGCACCCATGCCTGCCATGCTTCTGCATAGCTCTTGTTTATCTCTAGCTAAAGCCTTGGTCATCATATCCGACGTATTCTAATCAATATGGATCTTCTCTAGCTATAGTGACTTCTTCTCTAGAACATCTCGAATCCAATGGTAACACACATCAATGTGCTTTGTCCTATCATTCTTGCTCAAGCCCAGTTCCCGGAGGAATCGCTTCATCCATATCATCTCCTTGCAGGCTTTGGTGACTGCGATGTTCTCTGCCTCTGTGGTCAACAGAGCTACACACTTCTGCAATTTGGACTGCCATGAAACAGGTCCCCCTGCAAAAGTAAACAGGCATCCCGAGGTTGACTTCCTAGAGCCTACATCTCCAGCTATGTCAATATCTATGTACCCTTGCAACACAGGTTTACCTCCCCCAAAGCACAAACATACTTTAGATGTTCCACTGAGATATCTGAATATCCACTTGATTGCTGCCCAATATTCCTTGCCAGGATTGGTGATAAATCTGTTCACTACACCAACTGCGTGTGCGATAGTGTACATTAAACTTCCTACAGTCGAATCGTAGGGAACTTTCTGCGTTTCTTCCTCTCATTCTTATTTGAAGGAGTCTGCTTGGCACTTAACTTGAAATGACTTCCAAGTGGGGAACCGACATGTTTTCCTCCCTTCGAGCATTTCTTCAATGTACCTTTCTTGTGACAGCCATAGCTTCTCAGCCCGTCTCATGGATACATACATCAAGGACATCAAACCCCTTCGCGGTCCACCTGGCGAAGGATGGAGCCAAAGCTCATGAGGAAGGCTAGCATTGGCATGCTACTTTTTTGCATATTGCAAGCCAACTACTACGCAACATTTTTTTTTTCTTTTCTGTAAAGTGACTATGGAATCTATAAGGGGACCTTTTTAACCCCATTTTGTATAGGGCCGGAGGGCCTATTCTTTTTTGTAGAGAGTCCCGTCTACCAGGGGACTCTCTTTAACTCTGCATTGTAATCCCATTTTGTTCAGTAATATAATTGTTAACACTTCAAAAAAAAAAAAAACCCATAGCTTCTCAGCCTTCCTGTCATGAGAGATCTTCATGCCCAAGATCTATTGAGCTTGACCTAAGTCCTTCATGGCAAAGGCATTGCTCAATTCTTCTTTCAACCTGTCAATCTTGTTAATGTCTTGTCCGACAAATAGCATGTCATCAACATATAGTAAAAGAATTATGAAGTTATCGTCGAAGAACTTCTTGACAAATCACAATGGTCTGAAGTTGTCCTCTTGTACCCATGAAAGTGTCGAACTTCTTGTACCATTGCCTTGGGGCTTGTTTCAGCCCATATATACTCTTTTCCAGCTTGCAAACCATGTGTTCCTTTCCTTTTACCTTAAATCCTTCTGGCTGCTCCATATAGATCTCTTCCTCCAAATCAACATGGGACAAAGGCAGTCTTGACATCTAGCTGCTCTATCTCTAGATTCAAGCTTGCAACCAAGCCTAACACTATACGGATTGATGACATTTTCACCACGGGATTTCATCAAAGTTGATACCCTTTTTCTGCCCAAAACCTTTCACAACCAATCTGGCCTTGTATCTTGGCTGTGAGCTTTTCTCTTCGGTCTTTATTCTGAAGACCCACTTGTTTTTCAATGCCTTCTTGCCTTTAGGCAACTTTACCAAGTCATAGGTGTGGTTCTCATGCAAGGACTCCATCCCTTCTTGCATAGATTTAACCCACTCCTCATTTTGTTCGTCAGCTTGAGCTTCTTGGTAGCTTTCTTGTTCACCCCCTTCAGTGTACAAGAATACTCTCATGCAGGGTATCTCGTAGAGGCTTTATGTCCCCTAGAGGACCTTATCAGTTCAACTGTAGGTGGAACTTCTTGAACAGGTTGCTCCCCCTGTTCCACATCACCCAGAACTGGCATGTCTAACTCTTGGGACCCATCCTCTTGTTGCATTTCTCCCCGGTCTTCATGTACCACGGTAGGAGGAACTATGACCGGTTCTGAACCATTGGAGATCAGTGGCTTTCTGACTTCTTCACGTCTTCAATAGTAAGGTCTTCCTAAAAGACCACATCCCTACTCCTGATCACCTTCTTGTTCTCAAGATCCCATAGCCTATAGCCGAACTCTTCATCGAAGTATCCTAAGAAGATGCATAGGAGTGCTTTCTCATCCAACTTGGATTTGTGTTCCTTGGGCACGTGCACCAATGCCTTGCATCAGAACACCCTTAAGTGTGAATAAGAGATCTTTTCCGGTACAAACTCTCTCTGGGATATCACCATCCAGAGGAAATGATGGGGATCGATTTATTAGGTAGCATGTTGTGAGGACTGCTTCAACCCAATACGGCTTTGGTAAATTGGCAGCGGATAGCATGCTCTTAATTCTTTCCATAATGGTTCAATTCATTCTTTCTGCTACACCATTATGTTGGGGGGTATATGGCACTGTCTTTCGTGCCTTATGCCATACTTGACACACAGCTTTTGAAAGCATTTGAGGCGTACTCTCCCTCATTGTCTGATCTGAGACACTTCAGCAACTTGCCTGTCTCCCTTTCCACCTTAGCATGGAAATTCTAAAAGATCTCAAACACCTGATCATTCGATTTCATCAAGTACACCTACACCTTTCTTGAAGCATCATCGATAAAGGTGACGAAGTATGATCAGCACCAAGCAACTTGACACCAGATCCAGGATTTTCGTATCTTTAGAGCTCTTACTGGAAAAAGAGACTCTATGTTGTTTTCCTAGCAAACAGTGGTCACATGGGGTTAGAGATGTATTCTTGACATTAGGAAGAATCTGCTTCTTTGCAAGGATTTGCATTTCTTTCTCACTCATATAGCCAAGACGCATGTACCATAGATCTTGTGAGGATTCTTCCAGGGCAGCATTAACTCCGCCATTGGAGACTTGCACCTGTGTTCTATATAGTGAACAACACTTCTTGTCCTTTGCTATGACAATAGATCCCTTTGTCAGCTTCCAATGTCCCTTACCGATAACTGAGTGGTACCCTTCATCATCTAAACACCCTCCTGAGATGAGGTTCAGACAGATATCTATACGTGCCTGACGTCTTTTAGCACATGCTTCATCCCAACATCAGTCTCGATGTGTACATCTCCCTTACCGACAATCTTTGAGGAACCATTGTTCCCCATCTTTACGAAGCCAAACTTTCATGCTCTGTAAGCTAAATAGTGTCGATGTGGGTTAATATGAACAATCCTCCGGTATCTACAACCCAGTCAGAGTTGCATGAACTTGATGCAATATTGATGCATCCATCACCACTATTTCCAACCACACCAACAGCTGCGTCACTATAGTGGTTTGCATGCCATCATCCTTGGCATTATCCTCATTCCACTCTTTCTTGAGCTTCCGGCAATCTTTCTTTAAGTGCCCTTTTTTGCCACATTGATAACACGTGACTCCCTTTCTCGACTTCGATCTAGCTTTATCCTTAGATCGGTTTTGGCCCCTTGTTTTGGACCTTCCTTGATTTGTGACAAGAGCTTGTGAGTTTGATGTGTTGGAGGATCTTCTTCTCGTCTCCTCATTCAGCAGGCTGCTAGTAACCTGACTCATGGTTACTATCGAATCAGGTGCTGAGTTACTCACTGACTACCAAGGTCTCGCAACTGTCCGTAGTGAACCGAGCAAAAATAAAGCTTGTAGCTCATCTTCTAGGAACAACTTCATCGTTGCGAGTTGGTTAAAAATGCTTTGCACCTCATTCAGGTGCTCTGCAACAGATCCCCTGTCCCTAAACTTCATGTTCACAAACTTCTGGATCAAGAACATCTTATTTTCAGCGGTCTTCCTCTCGTACAAGTCATGTAGCTTACTCCATAATGACTTGGCGGATGTTTCCGTCAATACATGGTGGAACACATTTTCTTCCAACCATTGTTGGATGGTTTCAAGAGTCTTTCGGTCCAGTCTCTTCCACTCATTGTCTGTCATACCTTCAAGCTTGTGTTCTACCCCTTCAATGGGTGTGTACAAGTCTTTACAGTATAACAGAGCTTCCATCTTTGGCTTCTAGATGATCCAGTTATTCCTGTTGAGCGATATCATCCTGCTCTCAATACTGGAATCCATCTTAAATCACACACACTGGCTATCCTTCGTGCGTTACAGTTAGCGCTTGATCGTTTCGGTTAATTGCCGCCCAATCGTTGTGCTGCCCGATCATTACTGCCGCCCTTTCGCTACTGTCGCTCGATCACTACTGCCACCCGATTGTTGTGTCGTGCGATCGTTACTACTGCCCAACTGCTATTGTCGCTTGATCGCTACTGTCACCCGATCGTTGTGCTGTCCGATTATTACTTCCGCCCGATCGCTACTGCTGCTTGATCGCTACTGTCGACCGATCGCTACTGTCGCCCGATTGTTACTGCCAACCGATCGCTACTTACGCTCGATCACTACTGCAGCTCGATTGCTACTGCCGCTCGATCGCTACTGCTGCCCGATCGTCAGTCAAGCCTTTGCAAAAAAATTTTCACAAAATTTCGACAAAGCTTCCGCATACGGGTTTGAATCTCAAAAAATACCCCCAAGCCCAATTAATCGAAAGTCAAGTCAGGGCAAAGCCCGAAGCAATGACTAAGATTAAAGGAGCGGGATTTTTTTTCTTTCTTACTCATCCTACGACCGCTAGGTTCTCTATATCGAAAAACAGTGATTGAGAGGACCAAGCGGCGAGGGAAAACGTGCTTTGACACCACTTATTAGGCTCACCCAGTCGAGCCCTCTCACTAAATGCGGATATGTGCTGCGGAAACAGGATATATGGAACACAAAAATATGCCCAAAGTCGATGAGTGTTTTTGAGTGAGAAAACAAGCAATAAAGCAAATAAAGAAATAAATCTTATTGGCACCGGATTTATGTGGTTCACCTTTTCAAGTTATGTCCACAGGAGAAAGAGATCAAATCCACTACAAACTTCACAGGTTACAATGGTCTTCCAAGAAACAACCTTTCTTGGACTCTCTACTTTCTTCTAGAGACTTTCTCTCTCTAGGTTTTCTTCTCTGAAGATCTTCTCACTCAAAAGCTTTTTTTCTTTCTAGATGCTTTCTCTCTCTAAAAGAAAAGGATATCTCGTTCTTTTGGAAGTGTATCAACCTCCTAAAAGGTAATCCATCTCTATCTCCTCTTTTGGAATGGGATAAGAGGAATATCTCCCCATACCAAAACCATATGTGGGATCCTATTTGTGTGGGATGGTGATTTGGTCAAGAAGTCACCCCTTTTCCACTTTCCCACATTGCCCATTTAACAAGGACAATTCCATTGGTGCCCTCCCAACATGGGACGGGACACCCAACACCTTGCCTATGCAGAAGATGATACGTGAGTGCCATGCCAAGAATTGCCAACTAGCCAAGCATAACTTCAGCCAGTGAAACTAGAATAATGTAGAGAAAGGAACTCAACATTCTCACTAAGCTTAAACCACTAGTTCACACCTCCAAATCAGTTAAATCAAACTCTGTGACAAGGGTGAAATCCTCTTGTAGGATACACAGTAGTCGATAAAGCTCTAAGGAATTCAAGCACTTGGTGCTGTGGTTCTGGCTTGTAGGCCTGCAACACAATATTTAGTTTCAAATCCCATCGCTAACTTACAAAAAAGACATTTATGAAGCTCCTAGAACTTCATATCCCTCGCTATCAAAAGAATTCTACATCCCTCAAAGAGTCAAAGTGTCCTATGAAATTGAAGAATGAGGACACCATGCAGTGGTATCACTCAAAAGTCGTGCTTGACCAACACACCTAGGCCACTTGCTAAACTTTTTAAGTATTGGAGATATAATTAGTTCGAAACATAATCTGACTCCCATCTTCCAAGGTTTACCCACATTGAGAAGTTGAATCAACCAATCACATACAACTTTACAGTTTGAGATACTCTAAAGGACCTATCCAACTCCTGGAAACTCATGTCCTTAGGTACTGCCATACCACTCATCAGTTAACCTCCTTGATGAACCCCCCAGATCCACCCCTAACCACCAGTGACATCTGAGGGTAATCTCAACTCCAGCTTTGAGTAACCTCTATTCCTAAGTTGATCAAACAAGTGTATTAAGTCCCAAAACTCTAAAACCTAAACCCTAAACAATCAAAACGGAAATAATCAGATGGGTGGGCTCAATCTTCTCTCAAACTTCTCATTTATGACATGCACCTCTTACACGTGTACTCTTTCTTCCTCCCAAATTTTGCCAAATGATTCAATACCTTCTTGAACTGAAAGACACTATACAAACAAAAGTTCTCTGACTCAGTACCCAATGAGACTCATTCCCTGCCTATTTCTAGGGATCGATTTTGTGAAATGTTTTCACCCTTTGGCCCCACACCAGCTTGCTCTCCCATATCTCCAAAACCTAGCATATGCCTATACTTCTATTGCCTCCAATGGTTGATTGACAAGTCCACAGTAGTATAGAGAAGTATATGTCACATCTAGGTATGCCACTAGACCAGGTGCTTGCACTGGGGGTCATAAACCTTACAAGAGGCCATAGCTTTGTTGAAATTAACTCTGGTCAAGGTAGTGCTTGGGATGCATCTAATCCAGGTCTACACCTGCCATCCCTTTCACTAACTTTGCACTCAGAGGATCTCAAAATGCTCCCTTCATTATTTGGTGGAACAAAGTGAAGGGGAGCAGGAACAGGGAAGGTACAACAGGCAAGGTGCAAGGGCACATGTGGCATGTCAATAGACTCAATACCTGTTTTGCTCCCAAGCCCCTTACAGAAGTCTTTGCAATTGCAGGCATAGGAGATACAGGCTACTACTCCCTATCAAATCAATGAACTTCGGTCTAGGCTACTCCCTATCAAATCAATGAACTTTGGTCCGCTCCAACAATCTCCATACCCTTTTCTAGAGCATCACATGAACTCCATCCATGAGACATTGGTCAATCATTTCTGCAACAGCAGCAGAGTATTCCTCATCATCTACTATGATACAAGTGCCTGCCCACTTAGGAACAAGCTTGGAAGAGGTGGCCTGCAAAGGTAAAGCCAAAGCTAACAAGCTAGTACTTGTATCTAGAAATGGCAATAGGTATCCCATGGCTAGCAAATAGCAACCTACCGATGCCAAAAGTAGATTTAGGCACAGCTGTAGCTGGCTGAGAGCCAAAGGCATTTGACGGCAGACTTGGAAAGCCACCTGCAGACGCTTTATGCCCAATCATTCCATGTAGCACTTGCATCCTCTGTCTTACTGCAGCTGCTAGCACAAAGTTAGTTGATGCCTTTTCCTTGGATACCGTCATTGCTTCTCCAGGAAAAGAAGTTAATGACCCCTGGGCCTTCTACCTCCCATGTGGCATTGCTCCATCAGGCTTTCGCCCGTTGCGGATCCTATCAACTTGTTCCATGAACAAGAATAAGAAATTGGGCATGGGAAAAAATCATGTCTTGTCTTTCCATCACATGTGAAAAGATGAGGATAATAAGTTGTTGCGAGCTGGAACTGTAGTTACCACTCACCAAGGGTGGGAGAGGGCTGGGAGTGGGACAAGGAGTGAATGATCGCCCCTTGCTAAGAGTTCCCCAGTCAAGGCCGATTGGGGGTGTTATATAAAATAAAATTGAACTTATAATTTTTTTTTAAAAATATATTCCATATTATTATATATAAAGACATATTACAAATATACAACATTCGTTGAGTCATGAGAAAGGTTGAGATCGGCACATGTTCACTAGAAAATGCAACAAGGTTTAACATGATTTACTCATGTTCCGTTTCATGATAAAGAAGAATTGGGCTAAAATAGGGAACAATAGCTAAAAGGAAAAGCAAGTATGAATCCATATGGAATTTTAACATTTAAATCTGACAACTCGAAACAAGAAACAAGATTAAGTTTATTCCAAGACACTCTAAATGCTTTCCAAATAAATAGATAAATCAATAAAAGATAGTGTATGTGTGCGATCATATAAACTTCTGGTACGAACACAATTCTCAAATAGAAGAATCCACGTTACATTGTTTCCCAAACATCATGTGAGAGAATCTGAAATGGTTTTCAAATACTCCTATAGGATATATTGGAGAGTGTGCTAGAGTCAGCATTTTTCTTTGAAATGTATGGTAGGTAGGAATGGAACGTAAGATGTCACATTGTGGCTTAGCCCTTGACCAACCATGCCTCGAGCTCACTTCTAACTTCAAAAAAACTTAATAATCGACTTGGACTAAGAAAGGATTTTGATGCTGAAGTTCTCTTTCAGATCTGATCTATAATGAGAATGTTCCCCCTCCTTTGAAACCCAAAATTATTGATGCATCATGTCAGTCCCATAATGGGGTCCACCAAAGAAGAGGGGAACCTTTTTCTCAACAAAATCTGTCAAGAGTTCCAATTCTCTTGAAAAAAAACATCCGTCAAGAGTTCCCAAGAAATGAACATTCCCAAGTGAATGGACATGTGTTCCCACTCCCATAACGCAAAAACCATGTTCCGTTAACCGGAATGCAACCTTTGATGGAAGAACCCAGTAACTGCGCAATGAGTTAAATTTGACTATACCCCACATTTCCAAAATGAGGAATGCAAAGACTTTGCACACTTCCGGCAAAGTGGAGCAAGGCTTAACAAGGTGGGTAGCATCTAGGGATATGGAAAGAGGTATTTCCTGTAGATGTGGGGAGCTTGGTTGTGGGTGGCAATCCCCCTCAGAATCACGCTCCAGCGATCCCGAAGATTGCTATCTTATAAGTATCCCGATCCCTGATGAATAGGGAGATTGATTGCTTTGGAACGGGGATCATGATCACACTCAAAATGGGACACAGTCATGGATTAACGAGATCTCCATCCTAGGACAAGTTTCAAATGTTTTTGAAATTTGAACCCAACGTCTTTGATTTTATGCTTTTGATGTAAATGAGTTTTTTTTTTTTTTACAATTTTTAAAATTTTAAGTTTGGGGTGATTTTGGCTTTCTAGTTTTCTTTAGGGTTATTTTCATCTTTTTGGGTTGTAGAGATTTTAGGGGTAGAATTGGAAGCTTTTTTTTAACATGATGGGTCTAGATTTGACTACACCGTCTCAAGGAACAAGTTTTGGTTTTTTTTTTCTTCTATAAATATGTAACTATTAAACCAAAAAAGACAAAGTGAAGAAAAAAGAGTTTGCTTTTGGATTTTGTGACGACACCTTTTTGGGGTCGACTCCCTTGCAACCCTTGAGAGAGGGTATAATATCTCACATATGTATTTTTCGATTTCTTTATTTATTTCCCTCTTCCCTGCATCAATTGTTATCAAAGCTTCTCTGTACATAGTGGTATCAAAGCCTAAAGACCCATATACCATGATACCACAATGAAGCATCTACAGATGTAGTTATGGAGCGTATGGATCAATTGGATCAAATATTTGAGAGACTCAAAAAAGACTTGGTAGACTGTACTGGCAGACTAGACTAGTACACCAATTTTCCGTACTAGTTCTACAAGATCTACTCAGCAAATTACAATCCAGGGAACAAGGCTGCAAAGAGTTGGAAAATAAAAAATTGATCACCAATTCAAGCTTTGGTTACACAACACAAAAGGCTCCAGAAATTGATCTAGTTGTAAGGGATTAAAAACGAACGGTGGAAACCACAAAAAATTTTGATACCGTAAGAAAATTTGCTGGATTAAGTCCAACAATCAAAAGTCCGACAAGGGAAAGGTGAAAGTATCAAGTTGCAATATAGTGAAGAAAAAATGAAAGAAAATTTATGAAATCCATAAGCTTGAGTTTGAGCTTCTTCCAATCCCAAGAGAATGATGGAATGAGTTTTTTTTTTTTTTAAATTTACTATTTTTTAGATTTTAGGTGTGGGTTATTTTGAGTTTCTAGTTTTCTTTAGGGTTATTTTTACCTTTTTTTGGTTGTAGAGATTTAAGGGGTAGAATCAATTTTTTTTTATTTTATGAAGCGTTAGGATTTGATTAGGATTTCTTAGGGGAACAAGTAGGTTTCCTTTTCTTCTATAAATATGTTAACCATTAGGCTAGAAAAGACAGAGTGAAGTGAAAAGAGTTTGTTTTGGATCTTGTGAAGAGATCTTTTTGGGGGTGGACTCCCTTGCAGCCCCTGATAGAGGGTATAATCTCTCATTTATTTATTTTTATCTTTTATTTCCTAATTTTATTTATTTCTTGCTTCTTGACAATTTTGTAGCTAAGGACCACCTGTAAATGATTTATGTTTTTGTTTTCCCAGGCACAGCTTGCGTAGGTGGTTGAAACAAGAGATCCGACTTGGAATCACACAAGTCGGCTTTGCTCGGAGGGCTCCCTGATCCTGGATAGTTCAAAAGAGGGGAACTGCGACAGTTGTCCAGAACATGGCGGCGGTTCTCACTTTATTGAATCACTCTGCTAGGGAATGGCTATTCTTAACTTCAGTTCTTATCATGACCCTCCAATTTCATTTTTCTCAAATTTTTATGGCACTTTCAGACTATAGATTTCTCATTGTACATGTGCAGATAATCATAAAAAATGGATTATACATTTCTCAATTTATATATATATATATATATATATCAGTGTTCCTCAAGCAATTCCATATACATAAAGTACATATATCAAGCCGCTCCCAGGCCTGCTCCTTGAATAACACTACCAGGTGCTTCCAAGGTAGGAAGCTTCAGCCACAGGTCAATCCCAAGCTCCCATTCTAGCTCTGGCTTCTGCACCCGTTCCACATTTCCACATGTAGTAAAGCATCCCCCCCACTCCCTAAGGTAGAACCAAACAAAGAACAAAGAGGCAATTTTCAGACATGCTTAATTGGTTGATAGAAGGTATGGTGAGTTGTGGCCCACCTCCCATAAAAGTTGGAAAATTGGATGGTGCCTTTTGAAATAGGGTCTGTGGGAACAAGATTATTTCCGATCACATAAGGTGGGTAGAAAGACACAAAGGGCTTCCCTTGAAGCTACTTTTAGACCACAAGAAACAGCTCAAATTTTCAATAGGAGGGCAACCCTTATAAAGGAGATTTTTTTGTTATTTTTTTTCTTTTTTGGGGTTGGGTTTTTTTTGTGCCTTTTTTTGGGTGGGGGGGCTGGGTTGGTTTGGGGGTGGGGGTTGCGGAGGTAGATAATGTGTAGGCATATTTCCAAATCAAGGGAAGCATGAATCATTTAAAATACATATATTGCTCACAACCATAGAAGCCTATATTTAACTTTCTTAAGAGGTGAATCGGACGAAACACAGGAGCTTTATATGTCAAAGTTAGGTACCTTGTCACACCCCAAGAATTTACAATACTAATATTCCTGAGATGTGACAGTATACATATCTTGATAGGACAAATTTACAGTGGCGAATTCTTACAAGGTAACAAAAGAAAGTTTAAGCACAACTACAATATCTTTCAAGGTTGATCTTGACGAGCACTCAAAATGAAACCGCAGTTATCTTGAAAAAATGTTTACCATAATTTGATGAGTTTGGCTACTCAGTAAGTGATC
>NW_006497658.1:2512517-2532953 GCF_000471905.2 Amborella trichopoda
TATCACTATTTATTAAAAACAAACTATTTTTCAGGAAGACGATGTCACTACACATAAAACTAATTAAATAAAGATATTGGATAGAAATATCACTATTCTATTGAAAACTGGCTATTTTTCAGAAGAATGCGATCACTTACACAAAATATTTGAGAGGGAGCTTCCGATAAAAATTCGGCTAGAGAGAGGAGTTCACTGTGTTTCGACCAGAGAGAGAAAAATCTCAGAAGTTTTCTAAGGTAGGAGTCCTCACCTCTCCGAATTTAAATTCTACTAACATATTATTTTATTCTTTTATTACGTTACAAGTGTGAGCGTTAACTTACGCTTTAAACGCCTAAAGCCCACGTCCTTTAGTGGACGTGGCAAGAGCAAGGAAGCAACAAAGCTTTTAAACCAAAAGCTTTTAAAAGTAGTGATGGTCCCTAAGGACCATCATGTTCAAACGAATCATCATGTATTAAAAGTTTCTTTTCATCTTCTTCTTTTTTTTTTTTTTTTGAAATTTCAGGATTATTACATACCTATACTCTCAATTCATGAAAATTGATTCCTCTTCTCAAAAGATTGTATCCCAAGTCCAAGCACAATCCAATCAAGTCTTTGCAATCCCAACCTTTCCCAAAATCAATTTAGAGCTGTAACAGAAAGAACCTAAAATGACCACTTTTAGAGGCAAATATCTAATTCTCAATCTATACTGCAACTAATGCACAAGAGTGATATGTAGTTATGTACAGTTAACAACTAACACAGGTTTGACTGCAACAAGGCACCAAGTCCATGATCACGTTGCCAGGAAAAGGAGACAAGAACCTTAGGAATAAACATCAGTTCCTCTCTGTGTCAAACAACATTAACCCTTCTAGGTTCAGCTCAGTTCCTCTCTGTCTCAAGGAACATTAACCCTTCTAGGTTCAGTTTCTGCAATCGACATATGACAGGAGAATGCAACAGCATGCAATGACAACAAGATACAGCTGTAAGGTCATGTGAAACGCATAGAAACTCATATATAGCACAAAAAGGAAAGGTACTATAAAAACGCAAAAAGGACAGACACGCATGCATGCACACATCACACACACACACAACTTATATGATTATGAAGGGAAAAAATGAAGAATTTCAAGTCCTAGAAAACCTCTAATTGAGAGTGTTCCAACATTAAAAAACCCTCCAATTGATCATCTCGACCTCAAGATGTATGAATACGAAGGGAAAAAACAGAAGAATTTCAAGACCTAGAAATAGTGCATCTTGGAACAAATTATCTGGACCGTCTTATTTTCAAGATTTTCTAGTGTTTATAGATCTACTTGTTTTGTACCAATTTTGAACTTTTAAATTCATAACTAGGGATGAAATACATTTTCATGCCATCATATGGTTTCCGACAGGGGAACTACATCTCCATGCAAAATATAAAGGTGTGCCTTACTTCTACAATATAAGGAGGGTGCCTCTTATATAAACCTCAACCTTTAATAATTATTGACTTCAAGTTAAAAACGTTAAAAAATAATATGTTAATGCTTCATTTAGATTAAATATTTTAATAATTAATTTTTATCCAATTTCTCAAAAACAAGAAATTTTGCGAGGTTAACCTGAGTTATGTGCATAAATGCACAATATACAAATGCAAAAATTGTACCGCCAAATACAACACATCCATGGCAAATTACCATAAATGCAAGAAATATGGACGTTTGTGGGGGAAACAGGTTTTTATTAGCTACACATAACATACTGTCAGAAATATCACACACCAATTGCGAAACATAGGTCCACAATATGGCAAATGAAGAGGAAATAATGGAGCCAGAATTTTATGTCCCATAATGTTAACTAGTAAAACTCTTTGGTAAAAGACGTAGGGTAATATAATCAAGATCATGATACTCTCAAAAAGGCAAGGAGCTCTAAATAATGCTATTCATACCACGTTGTAATACAGACACGATGAACAGTGCCAGCAGCAAGTAGAGCAACAGATTCCGCTAGGAGTACTGTGGACAGTGAAGGGTACCAAGTGAGAAAACTGAGCAAATGTCATGGTATGACTCAAAATGACAAAAACTAAGCAATATAACAGTGCACTTACCAGTACCCCACCCAGTTCTCATGCCACACAACTCTTGAAAGTTCCCAATAAACTACAGGAAGAAATATGCAAGTTAGTTGACTGCAACCCACCATAATTGATATATTAAACAAGACCTTTCGATAGTGGCCTATCTCCATAATTGATATATTCTTTTTGATAATTCACTCCATATTCAATACTGTATGCATGCAAAATAAAATCATCAATCCATGATTTGGAAGGACAAGGCCCATTGGCTAACAGGAAAATTATACCAAGTAGTGCAAGCTACAAGGCTTAGGCCCTGTTTGGACCGCCCAACAACTCCACTAAGAAAGATAGTTATTTGGAAATATGTGAAAACTTTTTTTCATTTTTTTTTGGGGGGCAAATTTGGGAAGGATTTGCCAGCATATTCTACGTAAGTGGACTGACCAAAGTCACTAAGCTGCATCGTTTGTCACCACTAATGATGGAGGGAGAATGACATTAATTTTAATTGGTATGTTCCAAGTTTCCAACAGAGCCTTGATGAGCTATACATGCAACTACAACTCATGTCCATTCTCAGAAGCTGTATGAACTTCCCCCTATAAGGAGACAGCAAGGATCTGGACTTTTTTTATTAATTACATAGCACTATTTGTTTATTGCTTTAAATTTGTAAGATAAGGAGATCTTAGAAATTACTTTTCTCACTTTCTATTAACATATTAATTACTTGTAGTTTTTCTACACTTATCTTAAATCACACAGCAAAGAGTTGCTTTGCTGAAATAACCAGATAAGGAAATATTTTCTTTTCAAATCTCTGAAATCGCCTGTTAGGGAGATATTGTTTTTCTATTTTATTTTCTTGGCAGAGGTCCTGTTTTTTTCTAAACTGCTTTGCATTTTATTATTTTTTGAATTCCCTAGTATATTCAACTTTCAAAGCCTTTTATTATCTATTTCGTTTTTGTAAGCATAGCACAATTCTTGGTAAAATTATTTGACCTTGGGCTAACCAGGAGATCAGAAAATAAAAACAAACTATGTAATCACTTGATTACAATTAGATTCATAAATATGGTCCACAATTAGATTCACCTAATTCTTTTGTACAGTATCGTATCAGTTTTAAACTAGTATTGCCAACCATTTGCTATGTCAAAAGGACTCAGATAGAAGAATCTGTGTCTGACTTGGATCTAAAGAAACTGACTCACCTACCTATATTTACCAAGTGCAGTACGACACGTCCATGCGATGCAGACATGTCTATATATATTTGTATAAAAAATTAATCTGAGATTCTAATAATAAAATTAACTTATAAAAATAGAACACGTTGATCTAAATCAAATACACGCTTGTCCAAATCATAAGACACATGCGCTCATGCGTGCCTCACAAAACAAGCATGTGTGTCACAAAATGCAATTACCCTAGTCTTACAATGACATGCATGTCTTGTTTGTCCAGTCTATGGATTCAAGCTGTACACATAGCAGCCAACACTCTGCAATTCCAAAAAATGGAAATATCCACACATGCATGTTAACGTAGATATCAGGGGTCCATACACATATCTTGAGTGTTGATAGGTAAGCCTAGTATGTTGGCATGTCAGATTCTCCCAAATGCATGCGACACATAAGTCATTATTACATAGACTTTCAGTAATATTAGAAGAATGAAAAATAGATAAGGGATTAGCAAATTGCTCCATAACCTCTTCCTACTGTTAAAAATGGAAAATTGACTATATCAAACACATCCATAAATGCTCGCTAATTTTGGCAAACTTGTGGATCTGAGTATAAAATTTGAGTCCATAAATATGTATGGAGCTACTCTTAGACAGAAAGAAGACATGAAAGAAACAAGCAACATACAATTCGTCGAATAAAAGCTAAAAGTAAGAACTAAGAATTCGTAGTCACAATACAGAAATAATTCGTAGTCACAAGACAGAAAATATGATGAAGGCTCTAAGACCGCCAAGAAATGTTGAAACAAAAACATAAAGTAAACAAGCAGCCAAATTGGACTCGATAAATTCAAGAAAGAGAATACTAAAGAACTCACAGTTAGCAAGACGAGGAATATAAGAGAGCTTATAAGACCACCAAGGATTGTAAATAACTCGGTAGATGCCAGTTTTCCTCGATACATCTCTTGAAGGGAGAGTATCAAGATGAACAGAAGGAACGAATATAGCATAGAGTTTCCTGTACCAGCCATTGAACTACAAGCTGCACCAGATCATGATCCTTGTATGAGTTTCTATAATATAACCATGACCATAAGAAAGCACAAGAATGATAACAAGTCAGACCTCTAGTTGTTATTTCGACAAATATGAAAAAACAAATCAAGCCAGAATTGAAGCAAGGGCTAATACTCAGCATTGCATATTCCAGGAGCATCTTTTTTTGGAATAGTGCGTATTGTGAGAAGGGCTCTCCATGAGATGTCTTACCACAACACTGCTCCACCAAGTAAGCAGAACGTCGCTGTTCTGATGAGGCCAGGTGCAGTAGTTATGGTTGACCAGCCCCCAGGATCATAAATTTAAATTCGGCATGATTCATTAGAAAAGAACTAAAACATGAAATGGGCCAAGAAAGAGAATATAGGCAGCTCTAACATGTCTATGTATATTCTCTAATACATTAAATTACATTATATAAAAGCAAATGTGCAACTTTTTGGTTATATTTTAGCAATCAACATTACAAAAAGCAGGCAGCACAATCTAATTCACAACAGTGAAATGAAACGGTACTAGAAACTGAGCAGTGTTTCCATAATCCACATGTGCAATACATAAGTAAATACATAAGATGCCAATAACTATAAAAAAGACAAGAAAGGTCTTCAACGTGTTCTCCAGAAACACCATACTTTAACATCATAACTCAAGTATATCCCCAATTTCTTATTTATTTGATTATTTCTTAAAAAAAAATCCATTATTTAGTTTTTTCTTTTTCAAGTAATCTCTTTCTAAGTCCAGCGCGTTTCACCCTTAGACTCCCCAGTGGCCATTCCACTATACGAATGGACACAACTTAACATGTCATTGACACAACAACGAGGGTATGAGACTGGTCCATACCCCACAACCACAACTAATTGTGATTGCAAGGACACTTCCCTGCCTTTAAAGTTTCAAACAGAAACGCACTCATGTTGAGCAATTCAATTTTCTATCATCAAGTTTCAGTAGTCAACTATAAAATGCAATCAGATTCATGTCGAGGATTAAGTTTCACATCTGTGCATCTGTCAACAGTGAGAAATGAATTAACCCTGTAATCAAACTTTCACACATTGGCTCAATCATTGCCAACCATGTTCCAATAACAACTAGTAGTACCAAAATTACTTATTGAAGGACCCAAAATGGAAATCACAACAGGACCCAATGGCTCATAAAATGCCATGTTGGGCCCAAGGGGCAATTAAAGGTACATAATTAATCGTGTTTTATTTGACGCTTTCTCCCACATGATTGTTCCCACATCACGTGTGACAGGACCAAGGGGACTTGGTTCCCTACCTGAGTGAAATACATGACCTAGGGTCAGAAAGAAAAGATTTGGGGTAAGATTGGGGGGCTCCAACTCAAATAAGTGGGGACAATGAAGTCTAAATAAGCTAAGGTAGGAGGAAGGGTTTGTTATGATGGGGGCAATAAGTAGAACTACATCTAGATGATTATGGAGGTTGAAGTTGCTGGAAAATTGAAGGTCCAGTGAAAATGATTGATGAATTTGAAGGGAATGAGGTGAAGATTACGGCTAATTGGTTTAGAGGGATAGTTCATGGGTCTGGGAAGGTAGTGGGCTATGTTGTTAACACTTGGGAAGGGTCAATTTGATGGGGATAAATTTGGTTGTAGGGAGTCTTGGGCAGAGGTATATGCCACATAAGAGGGAAATAAGAAGGCTCTAACTTGTCGGGGGACCCTCTCAATCTTAAGCTACAAGGAATCCCCTTGAGTCGAAGTAATCACTCCTCCAAAGATGGCTCACACCACCAAAAGAACTCAATTTTATTTATCAACTTCAATTTCAAATGAATTGGCGAAGGCCTACATTGGCAAATACCGAAAGTTCCAAGTTCTATTCATCCTGTACTTGGATTCTCTTAAAGCATACAAAACAAATCCCTAAAGATTCTAGGATATTATCCAACAAGATTTATAATCCAACTAGGATTGGAATCTTACTTTTTAGAAACCGAATAACATCATTATCATCATCATCAAAGCCTTTTCCCAACTATTTGAGGTTCCACCCCACAAATTCTGGTCGGCCGTTTTGCTCTATCAAGGGTCATACTCTCAGTGAGGTATAAGCCCCCATACAAGGACTAAAACCAAAAACTAACTACAATAAAGACTCAACAATAACATGAGTGCAATTTCTCACTTTAAGGAAAGTAAATTTGTCGCTGATTTTTCCAGCAGACTTTTGACCAAGATTTGAAGCCTAAAACATCCAAATTAGGGAAAAATCACAAAAATAGAAGCTGTAAACCTAGGAGAGATCTTCAATTTGAGTTTGGGATAACCAAAATGAATATTTAAGTGAAAAGTTATGGCTCCTGGTCTGAATCATCTCCCCAATTTGCAGAAGACTCGCCCTTTGAATTTTGAAGTGAGTTTTAGTGGGTCCCAACTTAAAACCTTTGTTTTCTTTAGCCCTTTCCAAAATCATGCTCAACAATTTAAAGAAAAGCATATTAACTTTCTTGTTAACAACCCTTCAAAGAAAAGGACTTGCTTGCTAACACCTAAAGTACAGCATCAATACATATTGATAGAGGAATAGGAACAAACACATCCCACTCTCTCCATTTTGAAACCTTACTGCTATACACATTCCGCATGCCATCTTTCTTAGGAGTGTAGAAGGTAAGTTCTAGGCACGAATGCCACAGACTCTCACAAACAGAGCCTCGTCCAGCAATTCTTCAACTTGCCAACAAAGCTTTGAATGCTTTGTGGGACTCATGTGGCAAGTTAGACCATTTCCTTAGATTCATACAGATTAATCGAGACAGCAGAACGCCTTAGCAACAGAACAATTTACAAAGGACCTGTAAGTCTTTCACGTACTTGCCCTTTGCGTAGATTAGCACTCTCTCCTAGCAGGCCAATTTGTTAGAGAGACAAACCTATATAAGGGAGTTGAGATACCTTTAGCCTTGACCAAGAGAGAAAGGTTCGTGCTCCATGGTGCACAGACGCATGCACAAACCAGTGTTTTAAAATGCGGGATGCGGCCTTGATGCGGTGGGGGCCAATGCTGCGTTGCGGCTAGATGCGGCTCAGATGCGGGTGCATCGCGATGATGTGCATCGCGATGATGCGGTCAATAAATATAAAAAAATTCTAAAAAATCTAAAAAAATAAGTTAATGCATAGAAAAAAATATGAAGGTGATATATGTGATAGTAGGTATTTTAGTTTAATGATTAACTTCAAAACTATTAGCTGTTGGAGATTCTGTATCAAGTTATCCACTATCCCCTGATAGAAATTAGAAACTTGAAACCAGCTTCATAAAGCATTCAACAATCAACAACCATACGCACAAATTTGCACCATAAGCACAACCATCAACAACCGTAAGTACAACCATAAGCACAAAATAGTGATATCACAAAATACAAACCAAAAGTCAAGCTCAAGAAGAGTTAATAGTTAATAACTTAATTCAATTATCCATTTTGAAAGTCAATTTTGAAATTTGAACTTCATTTTTTCAAATATCAATCTGACAAGTCATCTTGAGAGTCGTCATGCGCATCATCAATATCATCCTCGACGGCCTCCATGTATTCTTCTTCATCGGTCTCCTCTGAGTCAGCTTCCTCCTCGACCTCTGAAGCTAATGTGCGAGTGCAACTAGACTCAGCAGCTCCTCTACTCCTTTGTGCTCTAGTGTGAGGTCGATCTTGTTCAATTAGAAGAGTTCTTATATGTTGTGAAGTGCTTGGTCCAAGTGTAGAGACTGCTTTCACTGCCAAGTACTTGAACAACTTCATCACATTTCTCAATTTTTCAAATCATCATCATCATCATCATCATCTTAGCTTTTTCCCAATTAATTGAGGTCGGCCATATGAATCTTGGTTCTCCATTTTGCTCTATTATAGGCCACATCCTCAGTGAGGCCATAAGTCCTCATATCTTTTCGGACAACTTCCAACCACGTCCTTTTGGGCCTATCCCTTGCTCTTTTCAGTCCTTCCACTTGAAGTCTTGAACTCACTCGCACCTCCTAACAGGTGTTGTACTTGATCAACGCCACACCTGGCCAGCCCACCTAAGTCTATTCTCTCTCATTTTATCGCCTATTGGTGTCACGCCTAAATTCTCTCAAATAGATTCATTTCGAATTTTATCCCTACTTGTCTTGCCACTCGTCCATCTCAACATCCTCATCTCCGCTACACTCATTCTATGAGTATATTGTTTTTTGTCATCCAAATATTCTGCCCTATAAAGCAAAGTTGGTCTCACTGTTATCCTATATAACTTGTCCTTCAACCTCATTTGTATGTGGCGATCATATAAAATTCCAGTTGCAGATCTCCACTTCGCCCACCCAGCTCTAATTTTGTGTGCGACATCTTCCTCGATCTCTCAATTTTCTTGGATTATCGACCAAATATATTGAAAGTGTGATCTTTTTAGTACTTCCTGGCCACCAATATTAACTACTTCCTTGTCTCTACTCCTATTATTACTAAACTTGCACTCCATATACTCTGTTTTACTCCGACTAATTTTAAAACTTTTGGATTTTAGAACATCCCTCCAAAGTTCTAACTTTGTGTTGACATCATTTCAGGTCTCATCAATCAAAACTATGTCATCTATGAACAACCTGCACCACGGTACCATTTCCAATTTTTTAAATAACCTTAAAATATAAAATTATAAACACAAACATATAGTGCTCCTCAAGCAACCCAATATACATATGGTACATATATCAAACCACATCCAGGTCCATTCCCTAAACAATGGTCCCAGATGCTTTCAAGATAGGGAGGTTGAGCCATGAGTCGAACCCAGGCTCCTACTTCTGCTCATGCAGCCACCCATAACAACTATGTTAGACCCATTTGGGTTGAAATGGCTGAACTCAAAGCCAACTCCCAAGGAACAACTTGCTTTGATACCAAAATAGGTAGGGGTATGGGGCTCAGCTCCTCCACAAGTGTGACACATGAGTTGGGCTTGGAAAAAAGGATATGGGGCAGAATTAGGAATCCTAATTTGAATAGGATTGGGTAGGATTGAAGCTAAGCTGACAACAAAGATTTATTATGATTGGGCCATTACCTAAGATTAGATTTACAGTGTTTTATGGAGGTTGAAGTTATTTTAAAAATTGCAGGTCCAACAAGGACAATTGATGGATTCAAAGGGAATAAGGCGAGATCAGGGATAATTTAGATTGGGAAGGCTTAAGGTGTAGGTCATGGGTTGTGGACGGTGGTACAATATGTTGTGAGGGCTACATGCATATTTATAGAAACAACTCAATATTTATAATGAACTTCAAATTCGAATGAATTGGAAAAGGCCTACATAGGTATTTATAGAGAGTTCTTGTACTCTTAAAAGCATGAAGAAAAACTCCTAAAGACTCTAGGAAATTATCCAACTCAAAAGGTTTTCAAACCAACTAGGATTGGAACTTACATTTAAGAAACCCAATAACATAAAGAAACCACAAACAAAATCCAATTACAATAAAGGACTCAGTAATCAAAGAAAGAAACTTAACATTCTAGAGAAAAATATATCAATCTCTGATTTTCCCAGAAAATAAATGACCACATTGAAGTTTGAAACAACCAAATTACGAGAAAATAATGGCAACAAAGGCTGTAGAGAGATCTTCGATTTGAATTTTAGACCACCCAAATGGGCATCCGTGTGAAAATTTATGCCACTGTAAAGTGATTTCAATCCACGCGTTACAAGATCAAGATGCGTGGTTCCTTCAAAGCATTGGAATGCACTACCAAGCTTCCTAAGATCAGGAAATTCTACTTTAGCATACTTGACCAGCTATATTTCTCTTAAAGACAATAGCTTTAAGGATGTACAGATTAAATCCATAAATACCACACATACACAGACATGGTAGAACCTGTTAAGCCAGCAAGGCATGGCCATAATTTTCTTCCAAAGCCTGAAACACATTTATAAGGCAATCCCCTTTCAAATATTACCAACATTGTCAGTTCCATCAGAGTTTGGATTGTCATTGGTGCCATACAGTAGGTATCTGAGATATGCCCAACCTCCTATAGCAGCATTTACAATTAGAAACATTGTGAATCCTATCTGACTTTGTCCCTCACTATTTTCATGGAGACTAAATAATCATATTTGCAAGAAGTGAACAAGATTCATGGAAAAAAAAAATGATGTGACTGTGATTTCATGGAAACTTCCATACAATCTTTAGAATGGAAGGTATATAATAATAATTCTACTTCTTCAATAAGCCTGTGATATCTCAGTGCCTTTGATCAATAATTTCCCTAACATTGGATCCAAATTGCAATATCCTTAAGGGCATCAGTAAGCCCGCTTTTTGGAGTCCAATTATACAATGTGCTTAGAAAAAATCAGAACTACTGGTTTCGAAGTATCTAGGAAGTGTTAAGATTCATCACTATATAACCATAGTTGAATACAGCAACCAGAACCTCCATTAATAGCAGAAGTCAACCTCAGCACCTTTGATACCACTGCATTTTCTCATTTCCCCCATATTTGTGACTCTAAAATCTAAGGGGAAAGTATCATTCCTTGAAATCTGAAAGTTAGGCTCTGGTTTTTCTAACTGTAAACGAAATTATAAAGCAAAAGAACTGCGTGCTATTATTGCAGAAAAATAAAAACAAAGAGTAGAAAGAAAAAAATAGTAAAAGGCAGCAGATTAGAGAAAAGTTCACCTAGAAAAACGAAAATGAAAATATCGCATAAATCTCATGTAATCCGATCGAAAACACACCTTGAATTTGCAAATGCCGAAGACAGAGCAAGTTAGGGTTTGAGAATGCTGACTGCGAGAGGACCAGGAAGCTCCAAATGGCGGATGCGGTCAGTGTAAGGGCCAGGCCCGTTTCAAAGTAAGGAACGGTAGGGACAGTAAGGCGTTGAAGGTGATCTATTCGTCTTAGAGTTGCCCCTCAAAAGTTACGTTCCAGTACATGATCTTGCCCTTAATATATGGATATAAAGAAGGGAAAGGTTTTTTATGCTTCCCCCCATAGCATACAAGGTGTATCCTCCCCCGACCCCCTAGTCGTCCAATTTTGATGACGAGAGCCGTTCACCGTTTGATTTTAGATCCGACGTTTCAAAGTATTTTATTTTTAGTTTTTTTTATATAAATTATATGAATATAAAATTAGATACGTGTCATCTTTTCATTGAGGTGCATCTATAAAAAAATATTAAAAATAATTTTTTGATAAAATATAATGAATTCTCCTTAAAATTTTTAAATCGTTTTATTGTATTGAAAATATTTTTTTTATATTTTTTGCTATGTAGGAATGGACGTTCAAAATTTGGTGTCAAAATAGTTTATAGAAAAAAATTAAAAATAAAATAGTGTAAAGACATGACATTGTGATTAGGGCAATCTTAATCCTCCATTCAAAATGGACGGTTGGATAAAGGGGAAGATAAAACTTCTATGTTGTAGGGGAAGCATAGAAAGCTTGCCCTATAAAGAAATAGTCCATCTTGCCCGCCATCTATTTTCAAAAAATTTACGATCATGCCGACCATCTATTTTCAAGATTTTTACGTGTTTGTACATGTGTTCGATTGCTTTAGGTTTTGAAATTTTATGATAAAGTTGAATATAAAATTTTAAGTCAGTATAAGGTTTTCGATACGAAAACTATTTCTTTTAGCAAAATTTAGATGTATCTTACTTGTATAGAAAATAAATAAATAGATGGCCACATATTTTAATTAAAAATTGTTCTCGTTATTGGATTATTAGATAGACATGAACGTTTGGAAGTGTTGGGGATAAAATAAATACAAAAAATAATTTATAAAAAAATAAATTGATCAAAATACTTTGAAATTTGTTAGGGGTTTTGCTAATTTTTTTTATAAATTTTTTTTATATAATTTTTTAGGTCCACCTCATTAAAGATTTTGGATCCAAATTTATAAATTAATCAAAAGAAAAACTAAAATTAAAACATTATGACAATCTTGACTGTTTGTTTTCTTTTCTTTTAATTGAGACGTTGGGAGGTTGCCCGTGTACCCTTCAAGCGTCCATATTATTTAGATGTACTTTAAACTAATGTAAAACCCACCTAAAAAAAATTGTCAGAAAATGATATTTTTAGTGCCAAAAATACAATAACGGCCTGAAATTTATATGCATCCTTGATTTTTAAATTTTAAGCTCTAGGATATGTATATATGGCATATATGTAAAGATATGGAAATAAATTGTCAAAATAATATGGTACTAGATACAATTTTCAAGAGTTGAAATTTGTTTTTTTCATATCCATAATTGTCAAGATTAAGATGGTTGATTTGATGGTTTTTCAACAACAGAACTATATTTTCTAGTAGTTTTAGATACAGTAATCCTTTTTATATGCCCGGGGTTTCAAATGCACCATGTCGACACTTCAAAAATAGGCATTTTAAAATACCGAAGAGTGGCATACTATTGAGAATTTTACACTTTTGACACTCATGATCATAAGTTTTTCTATGGGTATTTTGAAATTAAATCAAACAATGTGGGTACAATGCTAAATAGTTTTATATTAGGTATTTTGATAATTTTCCCTTAACACAAAGACCTGTTGGGGTGATTTTTGGATACTCTAAATCAAGATGGAATGCATAAAATCAAATCAAGATGGAATGCATAAAATCAACGGATGAGATTAGCCCTGGATCTAATTAAATTATTACCATAATTTATAGAGGCTTGATAGATGGAAGGCCTTGTGAGTGATCATGCAACATCATGTCTGCATGAAATATTTTGAGACACCATAGCAAAGTATTTATGTGATTGGAGCTTGCCATACAAAGCCGCATATTCCTCGAAAGTTCTACGATCGGTCAAATATATGTCTTAACTGTAAAACTTATGAAACCCTAGAGAGAGAAAGTGAAGAGAAGACTATGAGTCATTCATTCCACTCAACAATTAGTTTTACATATTAGTTTATATATGTACAGTGGACAAAAATACCCTTGAGGGTAAAGAATGAACAAATACCTTATACAATGTTATGAAAGACAATATCATCCTTAACACCCCCCTCAAGCTGAGCATGTGTCTTGTACATCGAGCGTTTGTCTGTAGACTCATGGTGTCTTGATCTAGTTAGTACTTTAGTGAACATGTTTGCCAGTTTATGAGATGAAGGAACAAAAGTCATTGAAATAGCACCTGATACAATATTTTTTCTAATGAATTGATAATCAACTTATATGTGTTTAGTACAAGCATGGAATATAGGATTGGTGGCTAGACGCATGGCACTTTGATTATCACAAGCTAGAATGGTTGGTTTAATTGTGGAACTACCAATTTCCTTAAGGAGCATAGGTAACCAAGTAATCTTTGTCACGACAATACTTATTGCTCTAAATTCTGATTATGTACTGGATTTAGATACTGAGGCTTTCTTTTTGCTACTCCAGGAAATCAAACTATTTCCTAAGAAGATACAGAATCCTGTAATGGACCTACGATCCTTAGGGCACCGAGCCTAATCAGCATCAGAGTATGCTTTGAGGTCAGGTGAACTAGATGAAGTATATAATAAGTTATCATGTATAAAACCCTTTAAATACCTCAAAATCCTTTTTGTGGCTTCCCAATGAGGTTATCGAGGAGCCTGCATGAACTGACATATTGTATTCACTGCATAAGTAATGTCAGGACGTGTAAATGTAAGATATTGAAGACCACCAACTACACTTCTGTACAAGGAAGGATTAGGTACCAATTCCCCTTCTTCAATCCTTAACTTCCTATTTACTTTAGCTGAGGTAGCATCCTTGTTTTAAAGAGTAAGTCAATAATATACTTATGTTGGGTGAGAACAATGTCTTTTTCGTTCCGTGAATTTCAATCCCCAAAAAATATTTTAGTTCTCCAATATCATTCATTTCAAAGTTTGGTTTCAATCCTTTCTTAATATGTTTAATGCCTTTAATATCATTTTCAATAACAATGATGTCATCCACATAAATTAGAAGGATAACAATACCTGAGGATGATCTTTTAAGAAATAAGGAGTAGTCAACCGTGCTTATTTGAAAACCAATACTATGGAGTAGACAATTGAATTTCTCAAACCATGCCCGAGGAGCTTGTTTGTGTTTATAAATCGCCCTTTTTAATTTTCAGACATGATGTGGTCGTACGGGATCTTCAAATCCTTTGGGTTATTGCATGTACACCTCTTCTTTCAAATCACCATGAAGGAATGCATTTTTCACATCAAGTTGATAGAGTTTTCAATTAAACATAGATGACAGAGCCATGATGGATCAAATAGTGGGTGCCTTCACAACTAGACTGAAAGTTTCATCATAATCAATGTCATATTCTTGACTAAAGCCCTTGGCCACTAGTCTGGATTTCAACCTTTCAACTGAGCCATCTGATCTAACTTTAACTTTGTACAGCCATTTTGAGCCCACTACATTTTTGCATCGAGGCAATGGCCCTAATTCCCAAGTGTGATTCCTTTTAAGTGCATGAATATCTTATTTCATTGAGGCCAGCCATCACGTGTCAGAGATAGCTTCCTTATAGGTGGTTGGTTCTCGAATTTGAGAAATTTGTATTGCAAATGCATGATGATCGAAAGACAATCTCTCTCCCCGAGGTATAACTTTCAATGTGGTATTTTGTTCTTAAGGTTTTGGAAATGGTGTCAGGAGAAGAAACGGTTGCAGAGTAAATCTGGTAGTCTGACAAATATCTACGAGGTTGTGTGGAGCGAGAGGAACGGCGTGATGGTATAGGCGAAACTGCTCATTGAGATAAATCACGTTACACTATGGAAGATGCATCTAAGTTTGAAATAGGAGAAGAAAAAGAAAGTGATGAAACATCTGTCGAGGAAATAGGTTGTTGATCAGATCTGTTAGAATGAGGCGATGACTGATGAGGGTGATGTTTCTGAGATGGTTCATCTGTAACTTTAGGCATTGAAATAGGTGCAGACACATTATTTGACATGCTATTTGTGTCAAATTGGGAACACTGGTTCTTAAATTATAACATAGTTTCATCAAATGTTACATGTCTTGCAATGAAAAAGTATCATGTTATGCAACCTTTTATGTTCGAAGTTGTATCCAATAAACCCACACTCTTAAGCCTTAGAAGAAAATTTATTTCTTTGAGAGGAATAAATATGTGAGAAGCATACACATCCAATTACCCCGAAAAAAGAGTAATATAGTTTACTACAAAAGAGCTTTTGAAAGAGAGATATGAATGACAATGTAGAGCTTGAAAATCTGTTAATGAGATATACAATAGTGGAAAAGGTTTCGGGCCAAAGGAATTGAGGTAGACCACTTGCATATATCATCGAAAGACTACTCTCAATAATGTGACAGTGCTTACGCTCAGCAACACCATTTTGTGCTGGAGTGTACGGATAATAATATTGATGATGAGTTCCCCGCTGACTCAAATATTCTTTAAAAACATGAGAGGTAAATTCACTTCCACCATCAGATCTAAAAGCCTTGAGTTTGCAAGCAAATTGATGCTCAACATAAGTGTGAAATTTAACAAAACAATTAAACACAATCAGATTTTTGCTTCAAAAAATATGTCCAAGTAAATCGAGTATAATCATCCACAAAAATAACATAAAATTAAGAACCTGATAAGGAAGTAACTGAGGCAAACATCACTGTGAATTAAATCAAGACGAGCATTAGCCTTTCCATTAGAAGAGTCAAGTGTAGACTCATATTGTTTTCCTAACTAACAAGAAGAACACAGTGAACCAGGAGATAAATTATCAACAAAATTAGGTAGAGCAAACTCTCTTCCAAGACGACTGACAGTAGTGAAACTATGATGACCTAAATGCTCATGTCACAAAATAGCTTATCCTCTAGCTTTAGAGATAATTGTAGCAAGACCATAGAGTTGACCATTTTGAAGCAGGTACAAACCTTCTCTCAGCACCCCCTCAACAATCACCTTCCCACTTTGTAGATCCTTCACAACACAACCATGAGGGGTAAACTCAAAACAACGCTTAAAATCTTTAGCAAATTGAGATATAAATATGAGTTGTTTCTTTAGTTTGTAAAACTTTAGGAATATTTAAGGAACCAAAGGTAGTGGAAATACTCATAGTTCCAATATGGGTTATAGTTAAGGCAGTACCATCTCCAGTGAATGCCATATAAGAACCATAGTAAGGAATTATATCTAAGTTGAGAGTTGTCGTCCGTTATTTGAGCAGTTGCACCGGAATCCATAGCCCATGAACGATTAGTTGGTGTAGTGGTTGATAGATTATTGAAATCGTACACTAGCGTATTGTGGGACAATGAGACATTTTTTATGTCCTAGCAGTTTTTAGCAATATATTCATGTCGCCCACAATACTGGCAAGTTACACGAGGTATCATGCCCATTCTTGGTTGAGGAGGTTGATGAAAAGGTGGGTTGGCTCCAAGGATGCCTTACTGATTTAGTTGTGACCTCTACCTCCATAGTGACCATGTCCACGAACATATCCACCTCTTTGCCCTGATGATGTGTTCACCAAGGCTTGAGAATTACTGTCAACAACCGATGAAGATACAAACCGAGCTTCATATGTGAGAAGAGAAGATTGAAGCTCTGAGAATGACAGAAATGGTGGTTTGATCATCAAGGGGGTCTCAAAGGACTTAAACTCTGGACCAAGACCTTTGGGGGTATAGAGAACCATATCTTGATCACTTACTAGACTACAATTGCTGCAAAGTGGTCACATATAGTTTTGAACTTGTTCAGGTATTCAGTCACTGATTGAGAGCCCTTTTGTAAATTGATCAATTCTGTTTTAAATTGGAGGACATTGGTAAATGTTTCGCTTTGATATGTGTTGTCACGTGTCTCCCACACTTCTTGAGCTATCGTCAGGTGCATCACTTCAGTGAGCAAGTCATCGGAAAGAGTAGAAACTAACCAACTCAATAGTATTTTATCCTTCATTCGCCATTTTCAGAAATTTGGAGTCCTTTGACAGCTCTGGTTTGGTGCCTCGATTTTCTTTTGGTTCCTCAGAAATAAGTTCATTTTGTGGCTGACTAGATCCATTAAGATGATTTTCAAGATTCAGGTCTTGAATACAATTGAAAACTTGGGCCTTCCATTTGAGATAATTATCTCTACTGAGTTTAATAGAGATAAAGGTTGGGAAGCTTAGCAAGGCCATAATAAAGAAAGTTACTTCACTTGATATTTTGGAAACAAGGTCATCACTTGCTTCACTTGAGATTTTTAAAATAAGGTCTTCACCAGAAAAGAACAAATTCTGAGAGATAACATGGAGTATTTCGATACCATAGTTTTCGAAGTTAAGAAACAATTTTTTTTTTTTACAAGGGTACTAACATCGACCCTTTCTCAAAACACTAACAAGCACTTTCGTTTTGACAAACACTAACAAGACCTTTTTGCAAGATTCAAGCCCTAGAGGCAAAAACTTTTGCAAGAATCAAGCAATAGAGGGGACACACTTTTGGGAAGAATAGAGAGATAGTAATCTCAATAGATTGAACAAGGCTATGACAAAAAGATCTTAGGTTTGTAGAGAGAGAATCAACCAATAGAGAGAAGAAACTTTTGGGAAGGAGAGATAGATGATAATCTATCTCAATAGATTGAACAAAGAAGAATAAAGAAAATAGATAAGAGGAAGGATGCACTTACAGAGAGGAATAAAAAAAATAGAGAGAATTTAGGTTTTGTAGAGAGATAATCAACCAATAAATAAGACAAACTTTTGGGAAGGCGGGAGAGAGAGATGACAATCTCAATAGATTGAACAAAGATGCATAAAGAAAAGAGAGAAGATGAAGGATGCACTTACAGAGACCTTCATACTCAAAACAGAGAGGAAGGATGCACTTACAGAGAGGACTAAAGAAAATAGGGACCTTCATCCTCAAAACAGAGAGGAATAAAGAAGATGAAGGATGCACTTACAGATGGTGATGGTGAAGCTCTGATACCATGTAAAACTTATGAAACCCTAAAGAGAGAAAGTGAAGAGAAGACCACGAATCATTCATTCCACTCAACAATTAGTTTTACAAATATACCCTTGAGGGTAAAAAATGAACAAATACCTTATACAATGTTATAAAAGACAATCTCATCCTTAACATTAACCAATGGACCCACTTTTGTACAGTCACAAAATCTCACTTTTTCAGACCAAACTGTGAAATATATATACTCGCATGGCCATGATACACCTCCCACATGTATGGAGGAGGTTTGGATATAAGTTGGTAATTTTTGGGAATTTAGTTTGTTAAAGGGATCGAAACAATCAAATATACTCAGAGATTGACATAAATCTCAAATTGAGACTAGACAATGGGATCAATAATCCCATGGCCAATATATGCCTTCCTACCCTATTTAGGGGTAGTTTAGATATAAGTTGACATGTTCTTAGGGACTTCGTCAGCTAAAAGTTCCTTAGCAACCAGACTCATATGAAACCTCATAAAATCATATCTGTTGGAGATCAAACTTTGTGGATATTAATGTTGGCCATTATATACCCTCCATCCAAAATTTACTGGATTTGGACATCATTTGAGAAGATCTCATGCTCCACCGTCCGTTAAGCAGGCTTAGCTGACGAAATCATCCTTTATACATGAAAGTTTACTTTTAACCATCAAAAATATCATATTTAGGGTCGAATGACTCCCTTCGTAATGTTTGAGTAACGTGACAATGAGTTCAATACCATTATCATCACCTTTGGCAATAAGGGCATATGTGTATCGCCAGTTGAGCAACCAAAACGCATTCAATTGGTAAAATCATCATGACTATCAATCTTGAAAGACTTTTTTTCAATGGGACCAAAGCTATTGGAATCTTGACTCGAAGCTTTATCATCATTTTGAAAGCCTGATCCTAACAATGCTCTATATGAAAGTTGTCTGAGTCACATCAAAAGACATTTCCTGCGTCAGGTTTTAACCGACGAAATGCCCATATCTCTTAAAGTACTGGGAATTTCTTATCAAATTTGGTGAAAATATTCTTACTGAAACGCTTTACAACATATCAAAATCTCATGGTTAAATGTTTTGAGGGCGTCAAGTTATTAATCTTGTCATTTGTTGATTTTCTGATCAGACTGACAACAGAAATGCCCCAATTTCAAAGACGCTTAACTCTCTCTATTCTTATCCAAATTGAGTGAGACTTGGATCATTCTGTTTGTCTGTTTGAAAATTTTCATGGAAAAAGAATTTCTTAGTGGAGAGCTATAGCCATTGAATTGAGACATATTTAGTTGAATAGATAGTTTTGACAAGTGAATTGAAAACTAGATATATCTTATCTCTTGAATTTTCTCATCGTTCAAATTTGTTCAAACAAGTTTGTTTTGGTTTGAAATCGAAATTAGAATTGAAAAGAAGTCAAATACATCCAAAGAAACAACTTTGAAGGGGATTTCAAAATCAAAATGATTCATTATTATCTGCTGCAACCATCACATGAGAGAAACTACTGATCGTGGATAAACATATAGGAAATACACGTTGACAGGTATGACTATGAGGCCTTATGTGTCTCAACCTATATTTGTGGGAATTCAATATATCCAACGGTCATATGGTCTAACGTCCATATGAACTGGACCTTTTGTTTTTCTCAGAGACCCGTTGGAGATCGGAGAACCCCTTCGTTTTCTGAGAGGCCCGTTGGAAAAATACAACGGTTATCCCTTCTTCTCCCTATAAAATAGGAAGCCAGAGAGAGGATGCGAACAACAAGAAAAATGTGTACCCTCTCTCTCTAAAAAGTAAAGGAATAAAAACTTCGGGCTCTGCGATCACCAGCCTCACGGCACCCCTTCTCTGATATCGGGTTTAGTCTCTTCCATGCTTTATCAATTTTTACTAACATTGGTATTAGAGCGAACCAGGTGTTCCTTTCTTTTGGTTGATCACGAGAAAGACCAGGTTTCATTTTGGTCTCTGTGTTATGTTCACTAATCAGTCGTGGAGGTCAAGGCACGCAGGGGATAGG
>NW_006497658.1:2533228-2560587 GCF_000471905.2 Amborella trichopoda
CCCTATCCCCTCGTGTGCCTTCGACTTCCCAACGCGTATCTTATTCCTTTATCATCGTATGCGTTTACAGGATTAGCATGTATATCTTTGTTTAAGAGATTACTTGGAATTACAAAGTGATATTGATAAAATGATGGAAGGATAGATATTTTAGATTTCAATTTTTATGGTAGAATTTTATGTCATTGAGATAAAATCACCTATGTGAACACAAATTGCCTTTGTAAATACAAATTGTGCTATGTGAATACAAATTGCCTCTGTAAATACAATTGTGCTATTCTATTGCCTCATATATTTGGTGAAATTTTGTATCATACCTTTGACTCGGTGAAGGAGTAATTCCAGTATTAGTATATACAGAGGAACCCCACTACAAAACTGTTACATCTCTTCTCTATAAAACCCCACCAAATAGCAGGAGTTCCGCCCACTGAGTTTGTTAGAGAGAGAAAGAGAATTGAGGTTTTGAAATTATTAATAAAGGGTAATCGCCCTATGAAAATGAGTATTACCATGTCCATGGAGATCAGTTCAGATTTTTACCAGATTTTCGACATTTGACATTGGACATTCTCGTCAGATATCAGTCCATGGGAATCTTCACTACAGAATGAGCAAATGAGTGGTGGAATGCCATCAATGGCTTACGTGAGGCCGGAAGCTAGTGAACAGGCTTCCAAGCATGAACAAAGGCCTCAAATGCCAATGACTCAGAACCCATCTTCATCTGGTGCAGTGCATCATGAGCAAATGAGGTCATCTCATGGTCCTTCAAAGGACGAAACACATGAGAAACGATCATATGCGGTGAATTTTGCTTATTCCTCCATTATTTCTCAAGCACTTAGTGCGTGAGGATTCAGTGGTAGACTCCCATGCCATAGACGGGGTCCCAAAATTTGACCTTCCCATCACTAGTCCTCCTACCTCCTAAGGACAATTATTATTTTTTATTTATTCAATTTTGTACAAATCATGCACAAATCATTTGACAATCTCTTCAAATCATTTCATCAATTGAATATGGGGGAAGTTTCTTTTACATTGCATTACTTCCATGTCTTGTGGAAATGTTATGGATACACAACATCGCAAAGTTTTTTTTTATGGAATTAATGCAATGCTCATATTGGTTGGGTAATACGTTTAACTGCTTGGGTAGAAATTGGTTAATAATGGGCTCAGTTGTTGAATTTTCTCAAGTCACTATGGCACATGCATCGGAGGTTGCAGCATGTTGCTTGCTTTTTTTTCATGAGATTTGAATAAATTTTAGTGAAATTGGAGCCCTCTTCTACTTTGTTTAGGTGATGGATTGAAGCAGCATTATTTGACATTCCATACTTCTGCTTTCTTCTTATGATGAATGTAATTAGAGGGACATTCCAAAGTCTCTCTAGTCACACTGTCACAACTTGGTGAAGATAGGACAAGGGAGCATGCATTGGATTGCATTTTTTGGTATATATAAGCTTTGGAGTTGATAGTCTACTGAAAAGAGTATTCAGCAAATGATAAATGATATATTGGATATTGCTGATATTAGTGATTGGTATACACAGTCATAAAGGCAGGCTTCTACTCCTCTTATGGCTTCACAGGCCCCCTCGACTTGTGTATGTTGGCTTGTTTTATGATAATGTTGCCTAGGAAGTATGGAGTGGACTTGAGATTTATTTATTTATTTAAGTCCATGGTTCTTGTGTTGGGTCTTCTCATGACTTAGTTTTTTTATTTGTCACTAAGTTTCCCTTTGCAATGGAAGACTTTAATAGAGAAGGCTAGGAGTTCATTGTCAGGTAAGTGTCTATAATGATATAAATTGCGAACATTTCTAAAAAGTATATTGCTCGTTTGCTTGTCAAAATTTGAGGGATCAATTGATAAATTTAAAGCTAGGTTAGTAGCAAATGACTTTACCAAAAGAAAGGCAGTCAACTATGTCGACACTTAATCCCCAGTTGCAACGTTTATATCTATTAGAATAACTTTGTCAATCGTTGCATATTATGACTTAAAACTTTACCAACTGGATGGAAAGACTGCGTTCTTGAATAGTGAACTAAAAGAAACCATCTACATGAAGCAACCTGAGGGCTTCATAATTAAAGGCCAAGAAAATAAAGTATACAAAATAAATAAGCCTTTATATGGTTTAAAACAATCTTCAAGACAATGATACTTAATATTTCATGATGTCATCCAACATATGAGATATGAAGTAAATAAATTGGACCATTGTGTGTATGTCTTGAAGAGTGTGAGCAAATTCACAACACTCTCATTATATGTTGATGATATCCTAATAGCTGGAAACGACTTAGAAATGATTGATAAGACTAAGTCATGACTTTCTTTTCGGTTTGAGATGAAAGATATGAGAGAAGTATCTTATGTCCTAGGCATAAAAATAACTAGTGATAGAAAATAAAAAAAAATTGTGCTTGAGGCAAGAGAGATATCTTGACTCTGTTGTCAAAAGATTTCAAATAGAAAATTGTAAATCATTATCTACTCTTGTTAAAAAGGGAGTAAAGTTGTCTAGGAAGGATTGTTCAGTAGAAGGACAAGAAAAACATAATGTTCTTTATGCACAAGCTATTAGTAGCTTGGTTTATACAGTAAGATGTACAAGACTAGATTTGACTTATGCCGTCGGACTGCTTAGTAGATATTAAAGTAATTTAGGCATAGCTCATTGGAAAGCAGTAAAATGAATTATAAGGTACATTAAGGGAACAAAGCATCTAAAATTGTGTTTTCAAGCCAATCAACTTGAAGTTATAGGATATTCAAATGTAGATTTTGCTAGGGATAAGGACGATAGTAAGTCCACCTCCTGACATATTTTCCTCTTTCGGGGGGCAGTTGTTTCTTGGTCTATCAAGAAACAAGGATGTGTAGCTAGGTATACAAAGGAAGCTAAATACATTATATGTAGCACTGCTTGTACTTTTGCCGTCTAGATAAAGCGCTTTATAGATGACTTGAAGCTGCAAATAATCGTTGGACCGATCCAAATATTTTGTGTTAATCAAGCCTGTCATGACCCCGCCCCCTGACCCCTACCGTACGCTACTGGAGGGCAACATAGTGTGGAATTGCGACCAAAGGTCGCGAACGTCATTCAAGTGGAAGTGGCTCAACCCGTCCTAGAAATGCGGGATCAAAGCAAACCACGCAAATAAAATTAGAATTCATTCCATATAAATACACTCATTCATCAAAATGCTTTACAATAAGTTCAAGGCACTACTGGCTCACAAAAAAAAATAGAGTTATAAAAAAACATCTCAACCTAGTAAGCAGATCTACACCCTTGCATTCCAACTCTATAAACAGTGATAACAATTAACAGTGCTCAATAATATACAGAGATATAAAAAAAACATTCCTCTATTATGACCTTTAATACTCTTACAGTATAATGATAAGCACAGTTCAATTATCAGGAACATGTAGTGCATAAGTCATACATCATTTCATTTTAAGCAGGCAGTAAGACTAACAGTTCACAGTTTCACGCAGTGAGAGCTAGAGAAGCCTACTCCTGAAATAGAAGTTCCATCGATCATGTCAAGCCAATCCTACAGCATGGAACCTCTACTCTCGTTCAGGAGAGAGGACAATGACAAGTGGGTGGCCCACTTCGTAATACCCTCACATACACACACGTCCCCAACGCGCTTCGGGGTATTCGATAGGCAGTGGCCTTGCAAGACACAACCCTCTCCTTATGCCCTTCTAGCAAGAGAGCATTACACTACCATTGGGTGACCCAATGCGTAGTACCTATTACAATTGGGGGGTGCGACCCACCCAATTTCTCAGTTTCACTTGTCCTATCATTGAGGTCGAGGTATAGTCAACATTCGCCAGCATAATAGTATTCAACTACCAATGGGTGACCCATTACGTAGTGGTCAGTATCAGTAGCACAGTATCACATTATCATAGTTTCAATATCACAGTATGAGTGTCACATTATGATGATATCAGTATCTCAGTATGATAATAGCAGTATCACAGTATGGCAGTAGCAGTATCACAGTATGGCAGTAGCAGTATCACAGTATGACAGTAGCAGTGTCACAGTATGACTGTAGCAGTATCACAGTATAACAGTAGCAACATCACATAATGATAGTATCAGTATCACAAAACGACAGTATCAACATCACATAATAATAGCATCAGTATCACAGAATGATAGTATCAGTATCATAGAATGACAGTATCAGCATCACATAATGACAATATCGGTATCACATAATGACAATATCAGTATCACAAAATGACAGTATCAGTATCACAGCTCACATTTTCTGTAATTTCAGCAGTGATGTCAGATCATAAATAAGGTCATAACTTTCGATTTGTTTAGAATTCAGAGATGGTTCTAAAAAAAAATTTACACTAGACACACACATCTTTCAACTATGGGTGGTTTAAAAGCAATTGGACCATGTTTAGCCCTTCAAAAGTATAATGCAATGGGGGTTCACCATCTGTTTCCTGTTGTGTACCTAAGATAATGACATGTCTTACTTAACACAGTTGTAACTTTTAATTTATGTGGCATTTCAACGTGGTTTCCAAAGAAAAAGTTTGAATATAAACACGTATATTTCAAACAAGGGTAGTTTGAAAGCATTTGGACTCCATTGGTTACTCAAAAGTTCATGAAAACCAAGTGGTGGTTTTGAACTTTAGTAACATCCGTCCACATTAACATACCTTCACAAATAATAGTATAACTTTCAATCATTGAGGTATTTCGAAATTTGTTCAACATGTGATTTTAAGCATACTCAGAGATCTTCCAGATAGTAGTGGCTTAGGAGAAAATAGACTCCATTTGGTTAGTCAAAAGTCGTGACAATAGGGACACCAGTTTTGAAAATTTACTAAATCTATCAACAGTGACCTACGTGCACATTTTAAAGTATAATTCTTCATGCATAAAGAATTTGAGCAAGATTCAAACATGAACATTTGAATAGACACCTATATCTTTTCAATGGCAATGATTGAGGTCATTTGGACCTCATTTGACTATTCAAATGCTTAATACAAGAACATGTAAGTTCCTGGAAATTCACAGTGTCACAGGGCATGCTACTTAGTAACTTTCAATCCACAATCGATATTAACATAGAATCAACTCCATTTGATTTAGACATACATAGGCATGTTTCCATAGATTTTCATGAGAAATAGGCCCATTCTGAACACCAAATCTAACCATACAATAAAGGCATCAATTCAATAGACTGGTGCATAAAATCACTATACACAGTTGTTCTTTCTCACATATTCCATGCTTGTAGGCATTCAATTTCTTGATGTAGGGGTGGTAGATCCACTTACTCAGTCAATAATGAGGACTTCAATTCCTCTGTTACAATCCTCCTCAAACTTCTTACAAGGCTCCAATAGTGAGGTAGCAGTAAGCTTCCTATTACTCTAACTCTTGGCTCTTAGAGAGAGAGAGAGAGAGAGAGAGAAAATGAATTGCGTGAGGGGGAAGAGAGCTTAAGTACCGTGTTGGCTGGGTGCCAGTCCAATACTGGACAAGTGGCAAGCACCACACATGTACAAGGACAAGTGGTGTGTATGGCAGCATGCATTTGGCAGGTGGCAGTGACATGCATGATGCTATATGCACGGCGCTACGCGCACGGTGCTACATGCACAATGTTAGCCCATTTGCTCCATCTTACTGTCGCTTGTGAAAATTTCTTCTTCTTCATATACACTCACAACGCTGCCTCTTTCTCCCCCTTCTCGCGCGGCATTGCTCCTTTCTTCACAGACGGTGATGCCCCTCTCTCTTCACAGACAATGATGCCCCAGACGGCATTGCCCTTTCACGCACGACATTTTACTTCATGCATGGCATTACCTTTCATGGACGGCGTTACTCCCTGGACACGTATGGCGGTAACCGTCCCCTTTATTGCCGCGCATGCTTCATTCCTATCTGACTTCTTCCACTGTATGTGTTTTTTTGGCTGAAAAATTGTGGTCCTTACATCATCCCTCCCTTAAAAAAAATATTTTGTCCATGGAGTTGTGTGTTATTCTACTACATCTTCTAATAATTTCATCTCTCGGACCATCCTGTGAGCCACCGATACCATGGGTGGGATAATTTTGCTCATACGGCTTTAACTGCTTTGAGGCATAAGCTATATAACCTTTCCTCAATACACATCCAAGCCCTTTGTACGAGGCTTCAATGTAAACTACAAAATCTTCATTCCCCTCAGGCAAGGTCAGTATTGGGGCTATAGTTAGTCTCTTCTTCAGCTCCTGAAAACTTCTCTTACAGTCATCTAACCATACAAACTTTACTTCCTTTCGGGTTAGGTGAGTCAAGGGAAGGGCTCTCTTTGAGAAATTTTCCAAAAAACGTCTATAGTAACCCCGCCAGTCCCAGGAAATTGCGGACTTCAGATACGTTCGTTGGTCTTCCCCACTTAAGTACGGCCTCGATTTTACAAGGATCAACTGTAACCCCGTCCTTAGAAACAATATGCCCGAGGAAAGCCACGCTTGGGAGCCAGAATTCACTCTTACTTAACTTGACATACAACCTTTCAGACTTGAGGATCTGGAGGACCATCCTTAGGTGTTGTTCATGCTCATTCATACTCTTCGAATACACCATAATGTCATCGATAAAAACCACTACGAAATCATCCAGGAAAGTTCTAAAAACTTGATTCATCAAATCCATAAAGACAGCTGGTGCGTTGGTTAATCCAAATGGCATCACTAAGAATTCATATGACCATATCGGGTTCTGAATGTGGTATTGGGAACATCGTCTTCCTTAACCCGCAGCTGATGGTAACCCAATCGGAGGTAAATCTTAGAAAATACTTGGGCTAGTTGAAGTTAATCAAATAAGTCATCAATTCTGGGTAAGAGGTACTGATTCTTTACCGTAACCTGATTCAACTGTCTATAATCAATGCACAGTCTCAAGGACCCATCTTTCTTCTTTACAAATAAAACCGGTGTGCCCCATGATGATACACTAGGCCAGATGTTTTATTTAACATTTCATGTAATTGCTCCTTTAGTTCCTTTAACTCAGTTGGGGTCATCTTGTAAGGAGCTTTAGAAATGGGAGCAGTACCAGGGATTACTTCTATTTCAAACTCTATCTCCCTTACTGGGGGCAGAGAGGTTAACTCTTCAGGGAAGACCTTCGGATATTCTCTCACTACCGGTATCTCTTCTAACTTGGATTGGACATCCCAATTTTCTACTACATATGCCAAGTATCCCATACATCTCTTGGACAACAAGCGGGAAGCCCCTAAGGGCTGAAATGATGTGTAGGGGGAAAACATCCTTGATACCTGTAAAACTCATCTCAGATTGCTTCGGGCGTCTAAAATTTACGATCTTATCATGACAGTTTACTGTGGCATAGTGGGTGGACAACCAGTCCATACCCAAGATAATATCAAAGTCTTGGATATCTAGGAGTATCAGGTCTACAGGTAAGATATGCCCTTCAAGTACAACCTCACAATGTTTATACAAGACATTAGTTTCTATAGATCCTCCCATAGGTGTGTATACTACCAAAGTCGAATCAAGTTGTGCAAGTTTAGCATTCAGGTGGCATGCAAAGTGTGGTGCAACAAAAGAATGGGAAGATCATAGATCAATTAAAATTCTTGCTTCAATACCACACACAGAAAGCGTACCTCGAATTACAGAGGTCGACGCCTTAGCTTCTTGCTTTGTCAAGGTCAAGATTCAACCTTGTGTCCTTGGTCGGTTCTCTGGTCCTTTGACTGGACAATCTTTAACTAGATAGCCTGGCTTGCCATATCAGAAACAGGCCCTGGTCTTCCTGAAGCATTCCGCTGCCGTATGATTACCCAGGCCACAATGAGGGCAAATTGGACACCGATTGCCCCTTACATAACTCGAAAAAGTCGAATGGATCTTGGCACCTCCATGATCATTCTTATCCTTAAATTATCTCCTTGGAGGTGGTCGGGCCTTCCTCTTAAAATTCTCTGGTTGCTTGGTCCCCAATCTCCCTTCTTTCCTCAAACAAAAATTTTCGCAATCCCTCTCTATTTTTAGGGCAAGATCCACCAGTGGAGAGAAGGTCTTGAGATTTGTTGAAATGATCATTCCTCGTATATCAGGTCGAAGTCCCCTCTCAAATTTACTTGCTTTTCGTGCCTCAGTATCAATAATATGCGGCGTGTATTTTGAAAGCTCAGCAAATTTTGCTACGTACTGCTCCACAGACATCTTTCCCTGCTGTAGCTCTATGAATTCCACTTCTTTTCTCTCCCTTACAGATTCAGGAAAATACTTTTTGTAAAACACCTTCAGAAAATTTTCCCAAGTGGCTACAGCTCCTGATCTCTCACAGGACTGCTTTACTGAGCTCCACTAGTGCTCAGCTTCTCCTTCAAGCATGAAAGTGCCCAGTCTCACATTTTGTTCATATGTACAGTTCAAGACTTCAAAGATCTTCTCCACCTATCTTCTCCATCTCACTGCCTTTTCTACTCCCCCTTGATCCACAAACGTCGGAGGTGCCAGTCTCCTAAACCTCTATATCAAACCACTATCACTCTGGTCAGTGGCAGGGGTAAACGGGGTTGGCATCGATTCCTTCATTATTTGTATCATGATGCCAAGAGTCCTAAAGAATTCAGCGAGGGCCTCGGTGTTCTTGTTGCTGGAACTCACATTGTTGGCACGAGTCCTTGGTATCTTCTTCCTAAAGGACAAGCACCCAGTTACTAGCCTATCAAAGAATTATCCTAAAGACACTTATAAAACTTTCTAGGCCAAGAATAATATCCTGGATGCTCTGATACCATAAACTGTCACGACCCCAGCCCCTGACCCCTACCATACCCTATCGGAGGGCAACAGAGTGCGGGATCACAACCAGAGGTCGCAAACGTCACTCAGGTGGGAGTGGCTCAACACGTGCTAGAAGTGCGGGATCAGAGCAAACCACAAAAATAAAACTAGAATTCATTCCATGGGACAGAAAGTAACCCAAAGCAAAGTCATATCTATAAATACATTCATTCATCAAAATTCTTTTCAATCAGTTCAAGGCACTATTGGCCCAAGAAAAAAAAACAGATTTACAAAAAACATCTCAGCAGCACGTCCACTAAACACCTACTATGAAAAACTTATGCAGGATCCTTTCTCCAAAACTCCAAGCTTCACATGTTCAGCACACAAGTCCGTTGTCCGTCCTTCAAATCAAGACTATTACTCTACAATCATGGAAAACAAAATGGAATGAGCTAACAGCCCAGTAAGTAGATCTACACCCTTGCATTCCAACTCTATAACGGTAATAACAGTTAACAGTGCTCACTAATATACAGAGATATAAAAAAAAAAGTTTCCTCGATTATGTTCTTTAATACTCTCACAGTATAATGGTAAACACAGTTCAATTATCAACAACATGCAATGCATAAGTCATACATCATTTCAATTTAAGTAGGCAGAAAGACTAACAGTTCACAGTTTCACGTAGTGAGAGCTAGAGAAGCCTACTCATGAAATAGAAATTCCATCGATCAGGTCAAGCCAATCCTATAGCATAGAGCATCTACTCTCGTTCAGGAGGGAGGCCAATGACAAGTAGGTGTCTCACTTTGTAATACCCTCACACACACACACACACACACACACACACACACACACGTCCCCAGCGCGCCTGGGGTATTCGATAAGCTGTAGCCTTGCAAGACACAACCCCTCTTTAAGCCCTTCCGGCAAGAGAGCATTATACTACCATTGGGTGACCCAATTCGTAGGGCCCATTACAATTGGGGGGTGCAACCCACCCAATTTCTCAGTTTCACTTCTCGAACCCAATCCTATCATTGAGGTTGAGGTATAGTCAACATTTGTCGGCATAACAACAACCAACTACCAATGGGTGACCCATTGCGTGGTGGTCAGTATCAGTATCACATTATCACAGTTCCAATATCACAATATCAGTGTCACATTATGACGATATCAATATCTCAGTATGACAGGAGCAGTATCACAGTATGGCAGTAGCAGTATCACAGTGACAGTAGCAATGTCATAGTATGACAGTAGCAGTATCACAATATAACATTAGCAACATCACATAATGTTAGTATCAGTACCATAGAATGACAATATCAGCATCACATAATGACAATATCAGTATCATAGAATGATAGTACTAGTATCACATAATGACAATATTAGCATCACATAATGACAGTAGCAGTATCGCAGAATGACAATATCAGTATCACATAATGACAGTATCAATATCACAGCTCACATTTCTTGCAATTTTAGGCAGTGAGTGACATCCGATCATAAATAAGGTTATAACTTTTGATTTGTTTAGAATTCAGAGATAGTTCCAGAACCAATTTTACACTAGAGACACACATCTTTCAAATGGGGGTAGTTTGAAAGCAATTGGACCCCGTTTGGCCTTCAAAAGTCTAATGCAATGGGGGTTCACCATCTGTTTCATGCTGTGTACCTGAGACAGTGACATGTTTCAATTAACACAGTTGTAACTTTCAATTTATAAGGCATTTCAAAGTGGTTTCCAAAACCAAAATTTGAATATAAACACGTATCTTTCTAACAATGGTAGTTTGAAAGCATTTGGACTCCATTTGGTTACTCAAAAGTTTATGACAACCAAGTGGTGGTTTTGAACTTTAGTAAAATCTGTCCACAGTGACATAATTTCACAAATAATGGCATAACTTTCAATCTAGGACGAATTTTTGAAATTTGTTCAACATGTGATTTCAAGCATACTCAGATATCTTCCAAATGGCAATGGTTAGGAAAAAACATACTCCATTTGGTTAGTCAAAATTTGTGACAACAAGGACACAAGTTCTGAAAATTTACTAAATCTGTCAACAATAACGAACATACACATTTTAAAGCATAATTCTTCATACATAAAGAATTTGAGCAAGATTCAAACATAAACATTTTAGCAGACACATATATCTTTCAAATGACAGTGATTTGAGATCATTTGGATCTCATTTAGCTATTCAAATGCTTAATAAAAAAATATGTAAGTTCCTAGAAATTCACAGTGCCACAGGGCATACTACTTAATAACTTTCAATCCACAATAGCTGTTAACATAGAATCAACTCCATTTGATTTAGACATAGGCATGTTTCCATAGTTTTTTGTGAGCAATAGGCCCATTCTTAACATCAAATCTAACCATACAATAGAGGCATCAGTTTAGTAGACTGGTGCATAAAATCACTATACACATTTGTTCTTTATCACATATTCCATGCTTGTAGGCATTCAATTTCATGCTTCCATAAACTTGATGCAAGGGTGGTAGATCCACTTACTCAGTCAACGATGATGCCTTCAATTCCTCTATTACAATCCTCCTCAAACTTCTTACAAGGCTCCAACAGTAAGGTAGCAGTGAGCTTCCAATGACTCTAACTCTTGGCTCTTAGAGAGAGAGAGAATGATTGGCATGAGGGGCAAGAGGCCTTAAGTATCCTGTTGGCTGGGTAGCAGTCCAAAACTGGACAAGTGGCAAACACCACACATGCATAATGATAAGTGGCGTACGTGGCAGCATGCATCTGGCAGGTGGCATCGACACGCACGACACTACATGCATGGCGCTATGCGCACGATGCTACACGCACAACGTTAACCCATTTTCTCCATCTTACTGCCGCTTATGAAAATTTATTCTTCTTCATATACACTCACGACGCTGCCTCTTTCTCCCCCTTCTCGCGTGGCGTTATGCCCGTGGTGTTGCTCATTTCTTCATAGACGGCGATGCTCCTCTCTCTTCACAGACGGCAATGCCCCAGACGGCGTTTCCCTTTCATGCACGGCGTTATTCTTCATGCGTGGCGTTACCTTTCATGGACGGCGATACACCCTTGACGCGCACGGCGGTAAGCTTCCCCCTTTACTGCCGCGTGTGCGTCATTTCTATCGGACTCTTGCCGCCGTATGTGTTTTTGTGGCCGAAAAATCGTGGTCCTTACAAAGCTACAATTAAATTAATTCAAAGTGGAGCAAATAGCTCCAAAGAAAGACATATAAATGTCCAATATCACTACATTCAGGATGTAGTTGAGAAAGGTGAAGTAATTATTAGTTACTTGCCCTCATCAGATATGATCGCTGATCCATTAACAAGGGGTCGAAGTGTTGAACTATTATCTAACCACACTAGCTTAATGGGACTTAAAAATGTTTAAGTCAGTCAGTTTTCATAAGTGACAAATCCGCATTAGCGTTAAAATCTTCATGATAGACGTTTGTTATGAGAGGCATTTTCGCAAAAGCGTGAGAAAAACCTTATGACAATATATTTTGTTAAAGGTCATACTCAAAAGTGGGAGTATGCATCGGCCATCATAACCAAGTGGGAGATGTTGATACATATGACTATGAGGCCTTACGTGTCTTGCCTACATTTATGGGAATTCAATAAACTCAACGGTCATATGGTCCAACGTCTATATGAACGTAACCCCTTGTTGTTATCAGAGACCCGTTGGAGATCAGGGAACCCCTTCATTTTCTCAGAGACCGCTGGAAAAATACAACGGCTACCCCTTCTTCTCCATATAAAATGGGAAGCCAGAGAGAGGATGCGAACAACAGGAAAAAATTATACTTTCTCTCTCTCTAAAAAGTGAAGGGATAAAAAATCCAGACTCTGCAATCACCAGCCTCACGGTACCCCTTCTTTGATCTCGGGTTTAGTTTTTTCCACGCTTCATCAATTTTTACTAACAATACGAGCCTATCCATCTGGAACAAAACTCACACTCTATTTAAGCACTCTCTCACACACTTACAAGGGGGTTATGATAGTATTAAAATCTAACACATCCTAAATGTAAGAGAGAGAGAGAGAGATGTCCCACTTTTTTTTTTTTGGGTGAGTTAGTGGGGAGAGCGCCCCTTTCTTGGTAGGAATTTAGCCTAAGACGTAGTGTTGCAAATCAAGCGCTAATCAATTAAACCCGGGCCCTTTTCCTAAATATGTTTCACTTATAGCATATTTACTGCACATTTCTGTAGAATAAGAAGTTGATCAGCCAGCCTCTTCTCTATCTCAGATCGTGTAAAGTTCAGAGAGATAAACATCTGTAACCCATACTCACTTGAAGGCTACAAGACTTGAAGAAGGAGCAGATGATTGAAAAATAGTATCCTTGTAAAACATGTACAGGCATGATATACCCAAGCACTCATGTTTTCTTTCTTTTTTCTTCTTTTGGGTTTGTCTTTCCTCTGAGTTTGTAATGTTCAAGGCCCATATCAAAGGTGCTTGAGTATATATTGTTTCAGGGTAAATTGTAAAAGGGATTTAAATTTCCTAGAGTTCCTCATGATCTCATCAAATCTGTAAAAAACACGTTCTCTATTTTTCCAATGATAATGAAACCAAATTGGGTGAATTTGTTCTTTATATGTGTGATGCTCTGGTTTGTTTTGGAGTCATGTTCCTGTAAAATCTCTCTTTTGTAAAATCTCTCTTTTGTGCACATTTTCGGGAACCAAGATAATTCAAAATTTATGATAAGATTTCAGTATATAAGAGCTCAAAATTTCTTAATCATATGGAGATTCTCAGGTAGTTCTCAAAATCTCAGACTAAAATATTTTTTTACGTAGCTCTTTTGAGGGAACAAAGGGATAATATACTACAACAAAAGGGTGTCTGCTCCTCGAATAAAATCTTGTGTTCTATGTCATGATGAATGTTGCTCTATAAAGTTAGAAGTGCACTTGAAGAGAAAACTCAATTAGAGCAAAAATAGCAAAAAATTGCATATTTTATTTAATAAGCCATTTGCTAAGAAATCCAAATAATCAAAGAAAGTTATAATGGAAATTTTAAAAACATATGAAAAACATAAACAAAATAGCTAATAATGAAACAATACAAAAAAGAAATGACAAATAGACAACAAATTAAAAAAGAAACAAAACGATAATTAACTATAAAAATAAGAATTAAAATAGTTCAATATAAAAATTGAATTAAATCCTAAAAATAAAAAATAAAAAAAAATTACAAAACAAAATGTAAAATGGAAAAGGGACTACAAAAATGAAAGAGTAAGTAAACAACATATTAGAAAATAACAAAAAGATTCAAGCAATATAAAACAAAATTTAAAAGATGGAATATAAAAATTATATTAAAAACCTAGAAAGTAAAGGTACATGCTACATTCCAGGGGTTTGGTTCCTTAAAGCATGTGTATTGGACCACTTCAATTTACATCAATATTAAAGACTTTATGTATAGGTCACAACCAAATGTTGAGCAGTCGAAACAATATATCCATAGAAATTAAAGTGTGCAATTTAATCAAATCACTATATGTGTTGAAACAATCTTCTAGACAATAGTATTTAAAATTTCATGATGCTATTAAAAAATTAGGTTTTTTTTCTTAATGAAAGTGATCATTGAATATGAGATTAATAGAAGTAAGATAGTGATATTGTCCTTATATGTAGATGATAGTTTGATTGCTGGCAATTACATGGATATGATTAATGAAAGAAAGTCATAGTTGAAATCTAACTTTGAAATAATAGATATGGGAGTAGCATCATCTGTTCTAGGAATTTAAATACCAAGAGATAGATCTGCTAGGATGTTGAGCTATCAAGGAACTTAAATACCAAGAGATAATGTAGAGCATTGTTTGGAATATGTTTATGAAGTTTAAAATGAATTTATGCAAGTGTCTCCTCCTAGATAAAACGGTTAAGTTATCCAATGATATATAATGTTCCATATGCGCAAGCAGTTGGATGTATTAATTATAGTGTGTCGTGCACTAGATTGGATCTTTGTACTTATTAGCAGCTATCAAACCCTGAAATGATACATTGGCACGTAGTAAAAAGGATATCAAGGTATATCCAAGGTATAAAAAAATACAAATTACATTATCAAGGTTCTTCCATTAGGCCTCATGGCTATTCTGATGAAGATTAGAGTGGGGATTATCATGATAGTAATTCACTTTGGGATTCATTTTCATATTTGATGGAGTTGTTATGTCATGGTGCCGTTGAAAACAAGATTGTGTTGCTTTACCTACCATGAAAGAAGAATATGTGGCTTGCAGTTTAACGTCTCAAGAGGCAGTTTGATTGAGGAATTTCCTCATGGATTTAAAGTTAGAATGTATTATTAATTATTGAGTATGTTTTTAGTCACATATGAGACTTATTCTAACCAGCGTTTGAAAAATCAGCAATCTGATTCGGAATCATTCGGAATCGGACGATCCAGATCGGGTATCGCTCAAGCCATTCCAGATCCAAAGAAAAAATGGGATTCCTATTTTATTAATAAAAAACCTTTAAAATCGCCAAGATGATGTCATATGACATCACATATCATTGGCCCATTACCATTTTATTATTAAAATGCCTTTAAATAGTCAGGCTGATATCACATGACATCACAAAATTTGCTTGCGTAGACCTTGCACATCGCCCTAGTTGTTTATATGGCTTTTGCGTCCCACATCTCTTAGATGTGGGACAATTCTCACAGCCCAATTGTCGTATTGAATGAGTATATAGATTAATACTTAGGTAGAGATGGTTGGGCCATCAATAAGAGGGGTGTGCGTCACGTATTAAATTACATGATAAAAAAAATAAATTTATTAAAAATAATAATTGGGTGATAGGGCCCACCACCCCTATCTGTCACCAAAAAAATTTAAATTTACCAACTAAAAAATTTAAAATAAAGAGACTAATGCTATTAGACTATTATCTCATAGGATTATTTCATTATATGATTAATATTAGGCTATTAGCAAATTAGAATTTTAAAAAATTAGTACTGGCTTATAGGATATTAATAAAAAAAAAAATACTAATATTATTTTATTGAATATTAAAAAAAAAAATAGTTTATGAGATATTTTAATAGAGAAAATAACTCTAACTTATACCATTAAAGAATTTATTTTTAAGTTACTTTATCAATTACCCACATTGCAAGAATGAATTTATTTATTTATTTTTTATTTTTATTAAAATACGATTGTAAATTTATATTTTTCAATTCTATATTTCTATCCACACTAATTATTATATATTATTAAATCTATTCTATATTTCTATCCACACATTGCAAGTATGAAGTTATCAAGGGTCATACTTTTGTTTTTTGAATCGCATTTATTATGATATTGTAATTAATAATTATACTAATTACAATGATTAGCAAGTATTATATTTTATTCATTAATTTATTTACATTATAAATTATGCAATGTATTATTTTTTGTTATAGTTGTAAATTAGATTTTTTAAATTAGATGATATTATAAGACAAATTTAAAATTTATTTTTATTTGTATAGTAAAATGATGATAAAATAATAAAATACAAACCAATAATTCTAATTTTAATGTATTATATTTATTTAGCTAGGTTTTAATAAATGTTTGATGAGAATCGTCAAACAGGGAAAGAACATCTCAATATTCGCATATTGATGCAAATAACTAAAATTTATTAATGTAGTACCCTCATTTCTTATTGGATTCTTAAAAAACAACATTGATAATAATTTTTAATAATTTTTTTGAAATTTTTTTAAGGCCAAATTCGACCGATTCCTGATCCATAACGCCGATTCACCAATCCAGATGGGTTTTTGGGGTGCTTGATCCGGGGCACCGATCTGTTTTTTAAACCATTGGTTCTAACAAACGCTTAATAGATTGAAGATGCTAATATAAAGTGGAGTTTCTAATGCACGTTTGATAACCATCTTAACAGACCGTTCGATAAGATACAAGCACAGTTCTTCATAACACCTGCTCAAATATGCCCTATGATATGAAAGATATACCCCGGATTCGTGATATGAAGGCCCCAATATGCCTTCAAAACCCGGACTCGCTAGTATGCCCCTGTATGTCTTGACTTACGACCAATGAAAGATGTGATAACGATAGCTCGTCAGTTAAGCATTTCAAGTTTAACTTAGATGATAGAAGATATGAAAGTCATCTCATTGTGAAACAAGTTCTAGGATATATATACTCCTAAGGCCCGATATGCCTATTCATATAATATGTGGAGGAACCTGATGCGGTTAGATATATGTATTTGTAGACACCTCATTTTAAATCTGGCAAATTTTATGATTTTCTGAACCCTTAGAAGCACATTATCTTAGTAGATCCAATTTAATTATCTAAAAACTACCCAAATCCTATCTTAACTTGAAGTAGAGCCCAAGAGCTTTCCAACCGTCTAAGAATCGTCTGAATCGGACCTACGGATAAAAAGATATAATAAATAACAGTTTAGTCCCTGTAAGACCCAATTGTTGGGCCACGGGCAGGGCTGTAATGGGCCCAACAGGCCCAGACGTGGGCTGATGATGCAGTAAACACGTTTTGTTTAATTAGATAAGGCTAAAACTTCAAGATAAATAGGAAAATTCCACAAAAACTCTAAAAAATTTAGAAAAAATCACCAATTGAATCTTATAAATACCTCATCTCCCTAACCCAAAAGGAGACAGAAAAAAAGACCAAAAAGACCTTAGAAATTCTTGAAATTCGGAAAATTACTTAAAAATACCAAAAATAGGAAAAACCCTTAGAAAAGACTTAAAAATTTACGGAAAATCCCCAAAAATCTCAAAATATTAAAGAAAATCTCAGAATTCAAATTCAACCTCTGGAGATCACAAAACCCTTAGAAAACTTAAGAAATTCTCCTCCAGACCATAGAAAAACCTACGACTTTAAAAAAATATCTAGATTGAAAACCTTGGCCTCTTGAAACCCTAAGCTTCAACTTGAGAAAACCTAGACTTAGGTCACAACATACCTCGATCAAAACTAGACTTAGGGCACAACCACCCTAAATCTAACTCTTCTACACCAGAGATCTGCTGGTCAACATCCGAATCAGAGAGGTAAAGAGGACCGGTTTTGATACGGGCGAGCTCTTGAAGGCTCAACAACTCCAGGCCATTACGCTTGGTTTGGTATTGTTTCTTCCCCTCTCTTTTTTATTCTTTTATTGTTTTATTTCTGTTTTTATTTATTTTGATCTGTTAACTTTGTCTTAAAATCGGATTTTAATACTTTGGATCATGCTGGCTCTGCCACAGATCTGAGAGTAGATCAACTCATTTTCAGGCAGATCTGGCCTCAAATCTGAATTTGATCAGTCCCACTTTCTCTACCACTTTATTTCCTTCATTTTTATTAGTTTAAGTTGTCAAAATTCGAGAGATCTTCATCGAAAATCTGTTAAGTTTTCATCGTAAACAGTATGGCGCCCATTGTGGGGTTATTTTGAGCTTGGTCCAAGCTTCAAAATACAATTTTTATTCATTTGTTTTTACTGTTTTCAGTTGAAAAAAGTCCCAAAAGTCGTATGTGACCAGAATCCAAGGTTTTGGTGCTACAAAACCTTGCTTTTTCTGGGCGACACTGCCAATGTTGCCCAAATTCAAAAAGTCTCAAAAACCTCTCAAACTTTGTGAATATATTTTAGGGTCCCTTTTGTAACTGCACAAAAAAATTCAGATCAAAATAAAATTTTGAAAAATACAAAAAAAATATTTTTCAATTCAATTTAAGTTTTTTGTTTTTACTTTATTTTAATTTATTTCATTATAAATATTTTTATTACCTACTTCTTCCAAGTTTAAAGTAATCGTATTTCCTCAATATTAACAAACTAAAAATAAATCAAAATGAAAACAAAATAAATTTTTTGGGCAACACTAGCCGTGTCGCCAACCCTGCAAGGCCGACACCAGTAGTGCAGCCCGGGTGACGCCAACGTGTCGCCCAACTGCAAAGGTCCCAGAGAAATTCTGGGACCCCATAGGCCTAGGGAATTTTGGCTCCCTGTTGACCAAGTTTTGACTTAAAATAAATTTCTTAAAAATATAAAAAAAATATTTTGTTTCAGATAGGTCTGTGTTGTTTCTGACTTTTTTTATTTTATTTTAGTTTGTTAAGTTTGACTGAAACCATGTTTTCCTTGCTTTCACCATGCTTAGTTTAACTGTGTTTCATCAAAGTTAAAAAAAGATAAAAAAAAATTTAAAAAATAAAAAAAATACATCGAGGGCTGCTTGCACGCTCTTTGAATTGTGTCCCGTTCGAGTCGTCATCGACTCGGGCTGCGCTCGACTTAGCACGGACTGTGCCTAGTCTCGCTTTCTTGACTGTACCTTCTTAGGGGTCGCCTACCCCTCCATCTATATTGTGCTTCGAGCGAGCTTCACCTCGTGGTGCTCATCGCTAAGCGCGATCAGTGCCGAGCTCTCACTTTTTTTCTTTCTTGTTTTGTGGGCATTGTGTGCTTGACTTCATTTTTAATTGCGGGCTTCTTACACACTCCAGCACACACTGGACCCAGAATGCTTGGGAAATTAGCAAACAAATATTTCGAAAACCCCCAAAATCCACTTTAACGGCGTGAGAAGAACCTAGCATTGAGAGCCGAGGCGATTGGGATTTGCGTAACTTTAACTGTGAGCACCAGTCCGTAATCCTTTGCCTCAAAGAAACTTCGCGTATAGAAGGACCTGGTGAACATCCTATAACATGAGGCCAGGACCTATGTGGGGACCTATATTAGCTTAGCCGCATTTCAATAGTTAGGAACCCGCTCTCAAACCAAGCCTACCCATAATATTAGGTCAAACGTTTTTGTGTGTTGTGCTTATTTATTTCTATTGGTTGATCTTAGATTCTAGTCCGGACCCGCTTTTGGTCCAGCTGAAGCTTCTGGGTCCAAGTTCAGGCTAGTACTCAGCTTTGCCCAGGTCCGAACCAGGTTTCGTCTTGCTCCGAACCTAGGCTCCCTCTTTGTCCGAGCCTAGGCTTGTTCCTAACTCATCTTGATCTAGTCCGGGTCCATACTCAGTTTGATCTTCAAAACCCTCTAGGTCCAAGCCTAGGCTTGCACCCAACTCAGTCCAAGTCTGAACCAAGCTCACACCCGGGTCCAAACTTAGACCCACTCCCGGTCCGAGCCAAGACTCATACCCATATAATTAAGATCTCAGTCTAGGTTCTAGCATAGGTCTAAGCTTAAACTTGCCTCTAAAGCTAGACTAGGCTTACCCTAGTTCAGGGTCTAAACCAAAACCCATTGAGCCTAGCAAGGTTCATCCAGTCTAGGTTCTAGCCTAGGTCTTAGTTAGGGTTTTTCCTTAGAGTCAGACTAGGTCTACCCTAAGGCGTCAAGTTTAGATCTCATCGAGTCTAAGAATCATGACCCAAATCATAACAAAGCAATGTCCAACCCTATGGCCCCAGCTCAGTCTAGATTCAGAGAACCTAGTTGGTCCGAGAGGTACCGTCACAGTGCTCCCTCACAAATCATCCATAATACTCGTGTCAGTGAACCGACTTTCAACCCACATGGAACCAAACCTAGTCGTCCAAGCCGCCTTCAAGGCCACCCTTTAAAAGTCACGAGCCAACAGGTTGATAAGGTTCGTAACACCTTAAATAGTCAAGGGCTCAGGTCAGGGGCAATCCTTCAAGACATAGGGATTAACCTCAAATCTAGTCGGCTCAACAAGAATAAGGCCCCAGCCCAAATCTCTGAGTCAGCCAATCCCAATCATGTGAACCTCGATGGTCAATTAGCAGCCCAACATTTCAGCCTTGGCAATCAGCCAGTCAGTGGGCGAGTGGGTTTACATACAACTAAGGAAAGTCTACCCAAGCAACCCATCACCAGTGAAGATCAGGGTTTTGACCTAACTCGATATAAAGACAATCCTAAAGTGCATGCGTAGTTTTGAGACCTCCTCAATAGGGGATACACCATCCAACACACTCAATCCAGAAAGGTCAGGTCAGAAGCTCAAGCCATAGGCCAAGTCCAACATTTTGGCTCAAACCAAGATAATCCTAGGGCTGTTAGCCTGCCAATCCAATCCACTACGAGCCAGAGGTCTAGTTCTAATCATCACTCAAGCCCAAGATTACCTAAAGGGCAGATTCCATCTGGCAGTAGCTATGGCATGCCTTCACTCTTTCAGTCCAGTGTTAGGGCAAGAGAATACCCTAATCCTAGGGATAGATTATCCAATCAAGGTTAGGGACAGGTAGACCTAGCCGCCCAAGGTCAGAGGTCTAGTTGTCAGCAGCTTGAGTCGTTCATCCCAGTTAAGTGGTGATCCTATCCTGTAGGCCTCCTTACATGGGCAAGTTGTGCAACCTCCGAGTAATGGGTATGCTATGACCTAACTCAGCTTGGGTGAGTCTACAAGCCGATAACCAACACTTCAAGTTCAACCTTAGGCTAAGTCCTTGGGGCAACCCGCTACATGGGCCAAACAGCTAGCTTATACGAGCCACATACCACAAAGTCAGGTTCAACAGACCATACAACCGAGCCAGCTCACAGTTATAACGATGACTCAATTCGCTCGTATGAAACACCTCCAAGTCTCTTTAGAGAAAATGAGTATATGAGATTTCTCAACTCCTAAATCTTATGTACAAGAAATTATAGGATACCTAGAAGTTCTACCAGTGGGGTTTGTGATGCCACAGTTCAGAAACAAATTTGCAGGGAAAGAGGATCCTGAGACACACATCCACGCCTACTTATTAATGGTCCACACATTGCGAGACCGACCCAATCAACTTAAGGTCATGTTCTCGTATAGCCTATCAGAAGAACCCTTGATGTAGCACCGAAGATTCATGAAGGATGACCTACAAGCAACTCCTGACGAAATGGTCAAGCAATTTTTCTCCCGTTCTAGTGGAGGAAGGCCAAGACTCATCACCCTTGGTGAGTTAACCAAACAGAAGTAGGGCGAGTCTCTCAGAAAGGCCGCTATGCGAATCATTGAAACTCCTCTCCCCGAAGCCGCGAAGGTAAGCCTGATATTAGAGAACATGACTCCAAAATATGTCACGTTCTTCAGTATGGGGGCAGTCCCTTATTCATTTAATACTATTCTTGAAAGAGTATCGCGGTATGAGAGAACCAAGGAAAATAAGGCCGCAGCCAAAAAACCCTCTCAAGAAGGAGAGGTGAACATGATCAAGAGAAGCAATCCTTCTGTAAACCATTCACATGAAAAGACTAAAATTCATTATACCACATGAAGAATGCAAACTTCCACACCAAGGGAATTCACTCCCATTGATGAGCCTATAACCAATGTCATGAAGAAGTTGCTTAAGGCAAGGCTCATAGAATTACCGACAGAAGCCAAGATTCATGCTTTTCATGGAGGCGATACATCTCAAATGGTGCGTCTGGCATCGAAACTATGCCCATAGCACTGAGAAATGTCGAGCTTTCAGACATAGAGTTCAAGATCTCATCGATAACGGCATGATAAGTGTCAAAAAGGAAGATGTTGACGACAAAGAAGAATAATAAACTCTTGATATCTCAACTAACAAATTTAATGTAAAACTGATTAACTCAGGAGAATCACAAGCTGCGCTCAAACTCAAAGACCATCCACAAAGGACTTGGAGTACAAAGAAGAAATCAATTGGAAAGTCCAGTAGATGAAGAAAAAAATACGCATAACCTCACCTAGGAGTTAATTACTAAAGATCAAAGCAGTGAGGATGATCTTAACTCCAAGCCCATAACCGAAGAAAGGGGTATCGCATATGGAATTCCACTCCAAGATACACTCCCAAAAGTGGCACAAGAAATCCCCATCATTGAGAGCCACACAAGAGCATATGAACCCTTCAACCCGTACTTCCAAGTTAGCACAATAAAGGTTTCACTGTGGCAACGAATCAAACTTGCAAGAGCAATATGAACTTGAGCATAAGCTCAACCTAGGTTTTGAAGCTATGGATTCCCAAGCCCATGACGATAAGAAAAACCTTAATTATGAGACAATAACTTGTGAGGGGGGGAATGAGCAAGTGCTAAAAGGAAGCCCTTCACCTCAAAACCTTGATGACCCACCTAAGTGGAACCAATATGATGCAAACGACGTGTTAGAAATTGATGTGATCTAGATCAACGAGAAGGGATCATCTTCCAAACAAGGGGTCAACACCCCAAAGTCTCCCATTACGCTTCCAAACAATGGGCCGACACCTCAAATATCAAAAGAAGTCGAACCTTTGGAAATTCTAAGGGGCTCACCTGGGCCACCTTCACCAGACTTCTTCGCCAACCCACCTATATGGAATGAGGAGCTAATCTTAGAAGATTTTACCCGAGTCGCCTCTCGAGGTGAACCTAGTTATAGATGATGGAGAAGCAAAGAGCCCAAATTTGACTATTCCCAAAGATTTGACATCTTCACTAGAGTTGATAGAACTCGAACCTTTGAAAATTCTAAGGGGCCCACCTGGACCACCTTCATAATATTTCTTGAATGATCCACCAATTTGGGATCAAGAATCGGATATCGAAAATTCGACCATGTTACCTCCTTAAGAGACAGGTTCTCTAAAAGTTATTAACGACATGAGCACAACTTCGATAACCAGAGCACCATCATATCAAGATAATTCATCATGTGAAGAACAAGTTCCCAACATAACAGAAAGCCCTACAGGGGGCAACCCCATCAAAATATTCAATACGGGCAAACTCCTCTCAGGAAGAGGATACAATAAGGGCAACGAATGAGATTGAACCCTTCTTCGTTGACTCCCAACATGCAGTAAGACCATTAGGTACCAACTTAATCACTCTTCTGGTGCGAGGGTCTCACCTAAGCTCGAGCACTGAGCAGGAGCCTACTACGGAGTTAACCTCCAAAAAACAATTTGAAATTTGCAATAAAAAAGATTATCGAAAAGGAGTTGGGTGATCTCTCACCCCTTGCAAATAACCTAATGAGGCATTCATGCCTCTTATTTCAAAAGGTATTAACGCCTAATGTGTAACATGAAGTACTCCATTAACGGAAAAACCTTGATGAGCTTATCCGTCCTTACAAAAGACTGAGGGATTAGGAAACTGAGAGTGATTTTTAGTCCCAAAATCAAGGTTCAAGTAGAGCAGTTTAAAGGAAAAGTTCAACGGAGACTCAGCAACCATTGTCAAAGAGATTTTGGATGCCAACCAGGGTCAAGGGAAATCAGAGGAAGACCGATATTAAAACTTTCCTGCCACTTGGAGGAGCGAAAGATGAGGAGGGAAAGATGATCGAATTCTTACATGATCTTAAGGCGAGTTGCTAAAAAAAAAAAAAGGGGACCTTTTGACTCTTCTTTTCCTCCCTCTCTTCCTTTGTTACTGTTTTCTTCTTTAAAAAAAAAATCCACTGGGCTGAAAATCCAAAAGGAATCCCAAGCGTTGGAAAAAAGGCTATCGAGCTGAACACCCAAAAGGACCCCAAAACGATAAAAAAAAAAAATCTGCTAAGCTGAAAATCCGAAAGGAACACCAAGCGTTGGAAAGAAAAGCTACCGGGCTAAACACCGGAAAGGGACCTCGGGGTGATGAAAATGAAGAAGTTATCTCCTTCCTTCTAGTCTCCAAAGAATTTTCTCTTTGAACATCTTCTCTTCCTCCTCTTGAGTCAAAGTGGTAGTAAAAAAAAAAAAAAGGGTTCAATAATCATTAGGCTGACGGAACATTGTTAAGGACCTAGATCATCTGTAACTTCGAAAGGTGAGTAGTTGAGGAACGAAATCGGAAATCCAAAGAGATTTTGAACACTTAGGGGCGGTATCCTGTATTTTCAAGACTCTGTTTCACTCGAAACTCTAGAAAACTCTCCTTGTATTGCAATACAAGAGCTGAGGTTGGAAGATAAAGAAATACTTGATGATTCCTCATCTCGAAGATTCAAGCAAGGATTTAATACTCTCACATAGGGACCACCAAAGGGGCCACAGGTGGCAAAACTGTAAGGTTGTCCTATTTAGAAGCTTTTTTTCAATCTGATTGTTAAAACCCTCCATTTTCAAAACCCTTTTAGAATGACTTCTTCTATCACTACAAAAGGTTAAATTGTTAATCGATCTGGCCTCGTTCTTGAAGCCAACTTCCTATGCCTGGTGTGAAGGCTTGAAACTAGCCAGGCACTCCATGGTTGTATGAGCATAACTGCCAACTACCACATATCGGAGATGGGTGAACCTTGCCAATGACGATATTGGCTAGTCTGGGAGTGCTTTTCTCTCGACTAAATCCCCTGAGGTGAAATGAGGCATGCTCATCCCCGTGTGTGAGCACGATGTCCCAAAGTTCAATTTGAAAAACGTCAAACTCGTGCGACGTTAAAGAGCTGAGACATGATAAATGTCAAACTCATACGACGTAAAAGAGTTGAGAAAGGATAAACGTTAAACTCGTGCAATGTAAAAGTGCTAGGATAGGGACCGTTCAGCCTCGTCTGACGTGAAAGGTCGGGTGTATCCAGGGCACAACCCCCTATTCAATAGAAAAACGTCAAACTCGTGTGACGTAAAAGAGTCGAGCCTGTATGACGTGAAAGGTTGGGTGTATTTAGGGTACAACCACCCTGTTCAATAGAAAAACGTCAAACTCGTGCGACGTAAAAGAGCCAAGACAATGACCGTCCAGCCCCGTATGATGTGAAAGGTCGGGTGTATCCAGGGCACAACCACCATATTTAATGGAAAAAAGTCAAACTTGTGCGACGTAAAAGAGCCGAGACATGTATCGTCTAGCCCCGTATGACGTTAATGGTCGGGTGTATCTAGGGCATAACTACCTTGTTTCAATAGAAAAACGTCAAACTCGTGCGACGTAAAAGAGCCGAGGAAGGTACCGTCTATCCTTGTATGACGTGAAAGGTCGGGTGTATCTAGGGTACAACTACCATATTCGATGAAAAAACATCAAACTCGTGTGACCTAACAGAGCTGAGACAGATACCGTCTTACCTCGTATGATGCAAAAAAGTCGGGTGTATCTAGGGCACAATCATCCTATTCGATGGATTACTTCTATCCCCGTATTGACGTAAAAGGGTCGGGTGTATGGTCCATTGCTGCATGACACTAAACTACTTAGAGGGCTCTATGGTTGCAGGAGTTAAAACTGCTAACCAACCTTGTCTTTCAAAATATCTCTCTTTTCCAAAATTTCACTATATGTCTTGTGTTTTCCAAAAACTTTAATTTTTTTGTTAAAATTGTAACATGTCCTTGCTTCGGGTTCTATTTCAAATCTCCCCCTACTTTCAAAACTTCTAAAAAAGTCCTAAAAAAACGAAGAGCTTGGACACCCTTATATGATGATTATCGTGTTGTCGCGATTGCCGTGTTGTTGCCTCGTCTCTCACTTCGGATTCGGTTAGACAAGTCTCTTCCTATAGAAAGCCTTTTCCTATAGACAACCTTAAGAAATCCTAAGGAGAGCAGAGAAAATACCACAATTAAAAATTCAAACTACAAAAACCTAAATCCTATCTCAACTTGAAGTAGAGCCCAAGAGCTTTTCAACGGTCCAAGAATTGTCTGAATCGGACCTACGGATAAAAAGATATAACAAATGATAATGTAGTCCCTGTGAGACCCAACTTCCGGGTCGTGGGCCTGTAATGAGCCCAACAGGCCCAGACTTGGGCAGATGGTGCAGTAAACGCGTTTTCTTTAATTAGATAAAGCTAAAACTTTAAGATAAATAAAAAAAATTCTAAAAAAACTCCAAAACTTTTAGAAAAAAGCACCAATTGACTATTATAAATATGCCTCTCTAACTTAAAAGAAGAGATAGAAAGAGACTAACAGCCGTAGAAATTCTCAAAATTAGAAAAATTACCCAAAAATACCAAAAATAAGAAAACCCCTTAGAAAATTCCTAAAATTTAGGAAAAATCCCCAAATATTAGAGAAAATCTCAGAATATATATTCGACCTCTGGAGATCACAAATAGAAAACTAAGGAAATTCTACTCCAGACCTGAGAAAAACCTACGACTTTAAAAAAATCTCTAGATTGAAAACTCTAGAGAAGAGAAAAACTCTAGCGTTTTGAAACCTTCAGCTTCAGCTTGAGAAAACCTAGACCTAGGTCACAACAACCCTAGATCGAAACTAGATTTAGGGCACAACAACCCTAGATCTAACCCGTCTACACTAGAGATCTGCTGGTCAACATCCGAATCAAAGAGGCAAAGATGATTGGTTCTGATACGGGCGAGCCCTTGAAGGCTCGGTAACTCGGGGTCATCCGGCCTTGTTTGGTATTGTTCCTTCCTCTCTCAGTTTTATTCTTTTATTATTGTATTTCTATTTTTATTTATTTTGATCTATTAACTTTGTCTTTAAAATTACGTTATTTTAATT
>NW_006497658.1:2574928-2597723 GCF_000471905.2 Amborella trichopoda
GAAATTTGATATCTTTATTTTTCTATTTTTTAAGGTAAAAATCATTTCTTGAATTTTTTTTAATGTCATAACATAAAAAATTATAGAGGGCTTTATTTTTGTTTTAATTATATTATATGGAAGCATTTTTTAATAATTTTTTAATCATGTTTGTTATAATATTATAATCAATAATTATACAAATCTTGTAGTTTAGATATTAGTTTATTTGCATTGTAAACTATGTAATGTATTTTTTTCTTATAGTTATAAAAAATATTTTTAAAATTAGATGATATTATAAGATATTTTAGATCCATTTTTATAAATTTAATCCAACAATTTCAATTTCAGTACGTAATATTATAGTTAGTCATGTTGTGATAATTTTGGATGAGTAAATCGAATTAATCAATATTTGATACTTTGATTCGATACTAATTTCACTTTATATGAGAAATTATTTTGTTAATATTATAATATGAAAGTATTTTATAATATTTTTTGAATTATTTTGATGAAATATTATAATACTATATTATGTTGATAATTACACACATCCATACAAAAAAAAGGGTCCTAGTATTCTCCTATTTTTACAAAGTAATGAAAGTACATAATGCATCACTCCTAATTTCTTTTAGAAACTAAAAGAACTCTACTTTTAGAGATTTAAGTTAAAAAAAAAAAAATTGGGAAGAAACTTGTTGATTCGACTGATTCTATGACTGACACACAGATCCACCAATTTGACATGATTTTTGGGGGTAGACGATCTGGGTCGCCGATTTGTTTTTTTTAATCTTGCATCAAACAATATTGGTGGGTATATGGAAATCTCATGTGAATGGCATGAGGCAATGCCATATATATGATCCCGAAGGACCTTCAGGGCAAGTGGGAGATGCTGGAAAATATGGCATATCACCCCATTTTTCTCAGAGAATTTTCAATAATGATATAAAAGCCATATTATAGTTTATATAAAATCCCATGTGGTTAGTATGAAGCAATACCATATACTTAGATCCATTTTTTAGATTTAATAGGATGTAGAACTGGAGGGAAAACCAAGTGTTGTGTTTGAATTCCGAGGGAGGGAAAAATTCTTATTATTTTTTATTTTTATACAACTTTAAAAGATATATGTTATTTTTTTCTTTTAGGGTTTATTTATAGAGTTTTTAATTTTTTTGGGATTCTAGGGTTTTTATATATTTATTTATTTTAAAAAAACTATTCATAAGTACTATTCATGAGTACTATTCATAGGGGTAAATTTGTTATTACAAAAATTAAGTTTAAGTTATGATGTACAGGTCATTTTAATCATTATGGATATATAATGTCTTTGAACATAGAATCATAATATATAATAGAGAGGGGAATTACACATAATTTTTTAGAAATTGAAAGAGAGAAAAGCTTAGGCTTTTGAAACCCTAGCTTGGGGCATGGATCAAAAAATATTAGGTTTCTTTGATTTATGCTTATGTTTAGCGTTATTTCTTGTTGATTTTACAGTTCTCTTAAATTCCCCTACATCAAGTGGTATCACAACCCGCGATCTATACAGAAGTGACTGTGCAAGTACGAAGTTACTGTAGAACCTACAGAATTACTGTAGCACCATGTATTTTTGGTGCCCTATGTCAACATTAAGAGGGGAAGTTATAGTGGGGTCTAGGGCTTCCTAATTTTAGTCAAAGTTTTGCCAAAACAACCTAGATGTTGTTTATTTCATCAATTTTTGTTCATTATTTCGGGTTTGTGATTTTGGTGAACCCATGACAACAAGAAGGGGTTGTAGAAGGGTGGTCTTCATGGATCCACTTCGTGATCCCATAGATGATATAATTGAGGAACTTGAAAGGCAAGTACAACAACTAGCACAACAGTTTGTGAGTCTCAATAATGGGCACTTTCAACCCAAGAGGATCTCGAGTGCAAGCCTTTTCATTTGTGTGCTCCGTATGTGGAGTCGAGTGATAATGATATCGATAGAATACCTAGATGTGGGGAATATCACTCTAGGGCTTTCAATTTGGAGGATAAGACTTTTATTTTGACACACATTGCATGGAAAGTTAGCAAATTGTATATTGTGATTCACCACCAATGGTTGATATATAATCAAATGAACAACGATATTTCTTCGGAATTCTGATCTATGGTAAGGATCATGATGATGGTGAAGTTATTTTGGAAGATGATGAAGTTGTTGGTTTAATCGATGATCTCAAAAATGCACTCGCGGTGTATTCTAGAGCTGAGTCTGGGCAAGTTCAGCAGGGTTACATGGTTGAAGTGATGCAAATTCAACAATTTTATGTCGATAAAGATATTTTATCGACATATAGCAATCATGGTTTTCTTAGTTCTAATGCATAATCATCATGTTTTGATTAGTGCAGTGACTCATGTCCCAAGATCATGTTTACAATATTCAAGTTGAAGAATGTTGCTGGATTAACGCCAATTTCACCTTAACATGCTTCAAAACTCGAGAGCAAGTTTTCTCCAACCAGGGGGAATGATAAAGCGAAAAGTTATTTATTTTTATTCAACTTCAAATGAAGTATATTATAATTTGCTTTTAGGGCTTGTTTTTAGCTTTTTTTAGTTTTTAAGCGATTGTAGGGTTATTATAATTTTTTGTTTATTTCATGGAAACTATTCACAAGTATTATTCATGAGTACTATTTAAGGATACTATTCATAAGGGTAAATTTGTCATTACATATTTAAGTTTAAGTTAGAATGTATACATCATTTTAATCATTGTGTGGACATGTAATATCTTTGAACATTGAATTATAATATATAAGAGATATGTGGGTTCTTGAGATAAGAATTGCACATGATTTTTAACAATTGAAAGAGAGTAAAACTTAAGCTTTTGAAATCCTAGCTTGGGGTGTGGAAAAGAAACCCTAAGCTTTTCGACTTATGTTTGTGTTTGTTGGGTGTCCCGCCCCATGGTGGGAGGGTACCAATGTAGTTCATCCTAGTGAAAAAGGCAGCTTGGGAATGTCAAGAAGGGAGACTTGTTGACCAAGTCACAATCCTATACAAAAGTAGGATCTCACGTATGGTTTTAGTATGGGTTGGTATGAGAAGATATTTCTCTTATCTCTTTCTAAAAGAAGAGATAGAGATGACCACCTTTTAAGAGGCTATGAGATACACTTTCAAATTTGATGATTATTCCATTGACCCATATACAAAACGTGGGAAACTTTTATGGTTGTGTGGTTGTTGTCTCTTCTTGGTGTATTGGGAAAAATACAATGAGCCTTCTTTTGAAGAGAAGAAGAATAAGAGAGATAAAGTCATCATTCTCCTAAAGAGAGAAGAATAAGAAAGAAAGAGTTATCATTTTCCTTTTTAGAGAGAAAAAACATCTAGAAAGAAAAGAAGTCTGAGAGAGAGACGATCCACAGAGGAAAAAAGACCAACAGAGAGAAAGCCTCTAGAAGAAAGTAGAGAGCCCAAATAAATGTTGTTTCTTGGAAGACCATTGTAACCATTAAGTTAATAGTGAATTTGATCTATTTATCTTATGGACGTAGCTTGAAAATGTGAACCACGTAAATTCGGTACTAGTAAGATTTATTTCTTTATTTGTTTATTACTTATTTTCCCACTCAAACACACACATTGACTTTGGCATATTTTTTGTATCCCATATATCTTGGTTTCATAGTGGATATCCACATTTGCACGAGAGGGTTCGACTGAGTGAGCTCAACATTGCTTAGCTTTGTTGCTTGTTGATTTTATTGTTCCCTCAAATTCCCGTACATCAAATTCCTTAAGGAAACTGCTTTTCCTATGTTATAGATATATAAAGATTATTTAAGTTCTAAATATCTCTTATCATATTTTATGAATGCTTGGATGACATCCTATTATGCGAGGCATTAGTGGATTAATGATAAGTTCAGCATATAACATAGAATAAACAATTTAGTGACAACTTGTTAGTTCTAATTAGTTGCACTTGATGGAATTAAGGTAGGAGTTACACTTAGATTTTAACTCCTAAAGACCATTAATGTAAGAGTTGCAAAATTATATATTCTCTATAAAATAGTTTAACCCCCCTCAGGAAATATAGAGAAAAGGATGACAAATATATGTGAATGTGATTCACCAAAAGGGAACTCTCAAGATTGTCTATCACTAGGTGGCTTAGTCTATAAGATTTTATATGGAACCTTAAATCTCTCGTGCGATATAAAGACAGATCCGAGTAAGTTACTCGCGAATATCATTTTACTTAAATTATCTTCTTGGGTATTATTATTATTATTATTTATATTGGGACTAGCATAAGGCAACAACAATCTACTAGGAAATATACTTGCTGAATGTACCTGATTTGTTAGAGATGGGACAACAGCAGCAGCCCATGAGATCAAATGGCATGCCAAGGTACAGAACTAGCAAATGGTCACAAACACTCCAATAGACTCGGATAATAGACAAAATTGATCAGTTGGCCCTGATAGCACGTTAAAAACCTCAGATAGGCTAGAAACCTCGTGCACTTTTTATTGATAATTCTCATCACTATATACAATACGAAATCTTGGACAAACAAGACAGCCACCTCACTAAATATTCAACATAGAATGCTACACCTCACCTTCTATACATAAGATTTATATAAATGTACAAGCCACCTATTAGTTCCCATTACATGATACACTCTCTATTTCAACACTAAGTACGAACGTAGAAAGTCAAACCAATAAACATATGAAAGAGTTGTAGTAAAATAATTAAATAACTTAAAATAAAAAACAGATCACATAAGATAATCGATAATAATAATATACAAAATTTAGAAAAAAAGAAAGCATACCTCTTAACAAACTGCCATACAAAAAAAAAGAAGGTAATTTGTTTTACTATTGAAAGTACGACGAATGTGATCTCTTGCCAAAACAATTTGCTATGCTTGAGCATGTAAAAGATGAATCTGCAAAAAAAAAAATGGAGAGTGCTGGAGATTACTTCAACCGGATTTATTATACCCCACACCGAGTCACCACCATCCGATGGCGTGGGATCGGCGGTCTTCTTTCAATCTCAATCAGAAAAGCTGATTTAGGCCAAGCACAATGGAAGCTCGTCAATGGGACCCTTATGCTCACTCAGAACTCTTCAAGATTAATCCCCAAAAAAATTATTTTTTTTTTTTAAAACAAACCCTTTTTTATTTTTCAAAGCCCAAAACCATGAGAGAAAGTGTGTCTCGAAATGGGGTGGGGCCCCTCTTTTTTATACCGGCGCGTCCCGCCCCCCCCCCCGCCCCCCCCCCTCCCCCCTCCCCCACCCCCCCCCTCCTTTCCTTTATCTTTAATGAGAAAGGAGATAAAGTAACAAGGTAGAGATCGGAAGAGATAAACCCACGTGAGGATAAAGTATGAGAGAGAGGAGTTGCGTGAGGATGACGTGAGAGGGATGAGAAAGAGAGAGTTATGTGAATTCATTTTTTCATGAGGAGGAGAGAGAGAGAGTTACATAAAAAATAAATAAAGAGAGAGAGAGGATGACATGTGCCTTATTATTCCTTCTTTTTTTTTTTTTGTTCTTTAAAAGATAAAGTTTGAGAGATGCAAGAGAAATATAATATTGGGTCTAGATTTCCATTGCTTGTTTTACAAGATTAAATTTTAACCGTCGATCAGAGATAACTTGTGGGGTAAGAGATCTAAGCCATCTATTCCATAGATGGGTCATCAACATCTGGAATGTGTTGAATCGTTATCCCGATTTCCTTTAACCATTATCCCATCAAATAAAAATTAAGTAATTAAAATATTGTGGTTTTCTAAAATACATCCATAAGCCTAATCAGGCTTTCTAAAATATTTTACTCAAATCTCTTTAAGGATAAGACAATTTATCAACTCAAATCAATTTAAGATAAAATATAAACAAATCCCATAAAGAGGTGACTTGCCACCCATGATTGGGACTTATGGGCCCCACCTTCTAGAATATAGTAGACCCATGTACACAATAGGCCCTATAAAATTTCATATATTTAAAAATAACAATAAAATAAATTTTAAAATATTATTTAAATATTTAAATTATTAAAAAATCAATATCTTTATTTTTATAAACCCAAATTTTATAAATACAATATCCAAGGATTTATAAAAATTCAAATAATAATTATAAAATAATATGCACCATAAAAGAAACATAATTAAAATTAATTTGATGAAAAAATGATCCATATAGTCAAGGAATAAAATCAATAATGGGGTACTCCACCTTCAACTGTGGACTACAGACCACGATTGCTTTATCATGTCGACCCAGCGTTGCCCATGACCCACAGTCCAAGCAGGGGCTCATTAACGGGTTACCAAAGTCTGGCCGATGAACCAAGGGGTCGTAATCCCAGTCTGTAGATTTCAGGTTCTCCCCTAGAGACAAGTCAAGGTCACCAAGATCTTATGCGATCACAGCTATATGGCGCATAAGGGTATCTTTCGCGCATGCATACACTTCACCTAAAAGGTGGCTTGCTTGCTTTTCCAAAAGGCATATCAAGATACATGTCGTATGATGATACATGGATGAAGCTTTGGCCCCCGTCTTTTTAAGCCACCATCACACACAAGGACCATACAGTCCCTCGGCTCATGCATCTAGGCATATACTCCGACGTCATATGGGGATAACCCACTAGAACCCTTATCGGTTTATTTACTATGCCTAGGTAACATGGGTTTTTCCCAACCGACTGGCTTAACCTGACAAGCACAGTCTAGTATCTGTAAACATCGTTTTGCATAGTATGGTCCATGAGAGACCCCTCTCCTACTGAGTTCAAGATCCACTATATTAAATGTTTTGCTACAATCGCTCATAAGGCTTTTAAAGGCCACATAAACGCAACATTTCCCAATTGGCCTTTGATGGCCTTACATTCTCTCTTCCTTGCTTTCTCTCATCCCTATCTCTCTTACAAAATATTAGGGGCAACCCCCTTAGCCAGAGGATCTGCAATCATCAGATCAATGTGTATGTAGCTAATCTCGATCTTTTTCAGTCTTACCTCATTCATCAGGTGATAGAAATACGGTTTGATGTGGTTTGAGTTCTTATGAAATCGTGGCTCCTTAGATGCGCAAATTGTTGTTGTATTGTCACAGAAAATCCACACTGCCTCACAATGCACGGGATGAAAGCTTAGCTGATTAAGAAACTTTTTAATCCATACGACCTCCTTGGCCTCAAGACAGCATGCCACATATTCAGCTTCCATGTTGGATAACGCCACTATATCATGTTTCTTTGACTTCCAAGAAACCGCACCTCCTCCAAACATAAATAAATATCCCGATGTAGACTTCGCATCATTTGGATCCGCGAGATAGCTGGCATCTGAATATCCTTATGTTGTTATTTCGATTCCACCTTTATATGTGAACGCGTAGTTCATTATCCCTTTGAAATGCCTGAGGATTCTCTTAATCGCCTTCCAATGTTCCTCTTCGGGATTACTTTGAAATCGACTAACAAAGCTCATGACGAAAGACAAGTCAGGCCTTGTTCCCGTCATGGCATATATAAGGGACCCAACTGCGCTCCTATAAGGTATTCTCTCCTTGGCTCTTTTATCAACTTCTTCGATAGGACATATTTTATTACTGAGCTTTGTCTTTTTGTCTATTGGAGTAGACATAGGCTTACAATTATTCATATCAAACTTTTTCAGTATCCTCTTGCAGTAGGTTACCTGGGAAAGTTGGATAATCTTCTCTTTTCTGTTTTTTATTATCTTGATGCCCAACACATAAGAAGCTTCTCCATGATCTTTCACGTCGAAGTGTTGTGGAATGAAATTTTTTGTCTCTACTACCAGAGCAACTAAGCTACTAACAATTAGCATGTCATCAACATATAAGGAAATAAAAACCACATCACTCTCACTAACCTTTTGATAGATACAGTAGTCATCATTATTTGTAAAGAACCTTGCAAGAGCAAGGGTCTCTTGAAATTTATGTATCATTGTCGTGATACTTGGTTTAGGCCATAGAGGGATTTATTAGGCTTACACACCAAGTTCTCCTTTCATTTTTCCATAAATCCCTCAAGTTGAGGCATGTAAATTTCTTATTCTAAATCACCATTCAGAAAAGTTGTTTTGACATCCATCTGATGAACCTCAAAGTCAAAATGGGCTACTATGGCTATCAGGATTCAATAGATGAGAATTTGGCAACAGAAGAAAACGTTTCTTCATAATCTATCCATTCTTTTTGGGTAAAGCCTTTTACAACCAGTCTAGCTTTATATTTTTCTATTTCCCCTTCTGAGATCTGAGAACAACTTTTTCTTAAAAATCCACTTATAACCAATGAACTTACGTTTCTGAGGTAGAAGTATTAATTCTCATACATAGTTTTGGTTAATTGAACCATATTCATCTTTCATGGCTTCTACCCAGTATTCCCTTTCAGGACAGGATAAGGTTCGTGATAAGTTTTAGGTTCAAAATATGGATATTCCCCAACCCAATCAAAATGTTCCCCCAGGTCGACAAAGTGTTCTAGGTATAGAGGAGGTCTATTGATTCGGTTGCTTCATCTAGGTTCAGGTTCAAGTCCATTTTGTTTTGATAGTTCAGTTTCAAGCTCAAGTCTATTGGAAGTTTAAAGTTCGGGTTATCGAAACACAGACTTGTTTCTTGCCTCCTCAAAGAAGTCCGCTAATTTTTTACTCAATCTTGCTTCAAGGAATTCTTCCTCGAAGAAGTGAGCATCACAACTCTCAATGACTGCCCATGTTTCAAGGTTGTAGAATCGATACCCTTTAGCATGGTCTGGGCAGCCAATGAAAACGGTTTTCATAATTTTGGGTTGAAGTTTGGTCTTATTTTGGTGCGGGATAAGGACTTGGGTTGAACAACCCCAAACTTTTAGATGATCAAGGGAGGGAGCACAACCTATGAAAATCTCGTGAGGAGTAAGAGGGGCAGCTTTTGTAGGAGTCCGATTAAGGATATAACATGCCGTCAACATGGCTTCTCCCCAAAAATCTAAGGAGAGTCTAGCACGCCGCATCATACTCCTTATCATTTCAACCAAGGTCCTATTCTATCTCTCGACAACACCATTTTGTTGGGAGTATAGGGCATAGTATATTGATGTATAATTTCGTTTTCAACACAGAGTTCTTTAAAAAGTTCTGATGAATATTTCCTTCTTCTATTGGTTCTAAGGACTTTGATATTCAGGTCAGTTTGATTTTCTATCTCGGCTTTGTATACTTTGAATTTATTTAAGGCTTTGGACTTGGTGTGGATAAGATATACATAACCATATCGTGAGTGGTCATCTATAAAAGGCATAACCAACTTTAGTAGCCACATTCATAAGTCCACATATGTCACTATGAATGACTTCTAAAATGCTAGTAGCTGTTTTTGCCCCAGTGATATTTTTTCTTATTAGTTTTCCTTACACACAAGACTCACACACCTTCAATAAATTACCCTTATAATTTTAAAGAATGCTGTCCTTTTTCAATCTTTCCATTCTTTTGAAATTAATGTGTCCTGACCTCATACGCCAAATAGTGGCATCCAACTCATTAAGGGACGAGACATAAGCAACGTTCTCTTTCAATTCAATAGTAACTAAGCCATTTACAAGATGTCCAGTCATGACAACATCATTCCCTTTTTTTATTACTACGTTCTCTCTCATAAAAGTGGTCATAAATCCAGCCATGAACATCTTGGGAACCGAATCGAAGCATTTCCTCAGATCATGAGCATAAAATGTTTGCTTTAGAATCAAGATGCTTGCTTTAAAATCAAGATGCTTCTACTTTTCAATTTTAATTCAAAGTCTCCGACTCCAAGTACATCAGTCTTCTGGTTTTCTCCCATATAAATATGTTGCTCTCCCAGCTCTATGGGAGTAAAAGAGTGAAAGCCTTGCTTGGTGTTTGTAACATGAGTTGTAGCTCCTGAGTTATGACACCAAGAAGTTCCCTTGGGGTTGGCTAGCAACGTTTCAAAGATGACAAGTCAGTTTTTTGTTAGTCTTACCAATTTTGTTGGACCAACAATTCTTGGCTCTGTGGCCTATTTTCTTGCAAATAAAGCAAGTCTTGGTCTCTCTCTTTTCTCCATTATTTCGAAAATCTCTCATTTTAAAGTCTCATCTCTTTCCAAAATAAGTTCTACCCATTGCTCTCTTAGGCTTAAAAGTGGGAGTAGATTTTACCATATATACGGCTTCTCTAAGAGTTGCAGTCAGCGCATGCCTTGAGTTCCTCTTTTCTTCTTCTCCTTTGATCATCGTGATGAGCTCCTCCAACCTTGGTGCTTTCTTTCTTACTGAGAGGGAAGATACAAAAGTTTCCCATGAGTTAGAAAGTGAATTTATGAGATGAATCACTTGCATGGGTTCAGACGATTTCATGTTTGTGTCTTCCAATTCTCTGACTAGTGCACAAAAGATATGCACATGATCTACGAACTTGGTACCCCCTGCCATCTTTAAGTCATTGTACTTCTTCATAGCCATGGCTTGTTTTATTAGAGAGAGCTCATCATACTCCCTCTCAAGTCTATCAAAGATTTCTCTTGCAGTAAAAATTGACTCATACTCTGAAGCATACGAGTTAGTCATGGTGTATAAAAGCATGTTCTTGCATCTCATCTTTGATTGCTTGAGAAGAGTCGTCACTTGGACGATAAGGAGGAGGCTCATAAAGCATCTAGTGCAAGTTTTCCTCGTAAAGAACACATTGAATTTTTCTTCTTCAAGAAGCATAATTGGTTCCATTGAACCTCTCGGTTTTAAGGATATCAGATATGAAGATACGTGCAACCATATCTTATATTCTCAAGCACAAACTAGACTCAATAAAAGAGAAAAGACTCTAATAGCCTAGCTCTGAGACCAATGAAAGTGCAACTAATGTGATCTTTTGCCAGGGAAATTTTTTTTTTTTATTAATAATTATATCGAGATTACTTACAATGAAATAACAATTTACTATGCTTGAGAATGTAAAAGATGAATCTGCCAAAATAAAAGTGGAGGGTACCGGAGATTACCGCAACCAGACTTATTACACCCCACACTGAGTCACCATCATCCAATGACGTCGGATCGACGGTCTTCTTTCAATCTCAACCGAGAAAGCTGATTTCGACCAAGCTCTTCAATGGGATCCTTATGCTTACCTAAAACTCTTCAGGATCAATTTCCCAAAAGATTACTTCAAAAAAACAAACCTCTTAAATTTTTCAAAGCCCAAAACCATGGGAGGAAGTATGTCTCGGAATGGGGCGTGCCCCCTCCTGTCCTTTTTCTTTAATAAGAGAGGAGATAAAGTAACCTGGTGGAGAGAAGAGGAGACAAACCCATGTGAGGATAAAGTATTAGAGAGAGGAGTGGGGTGAGGATGACATGAGAGAGATGAGAGAGAGTTACGTGAGTTCTTTTTTTCATGAGAGGGAGGAGAGAGAGAGAGAGTTATGCAAACAAAAAAAACGATAGAGAGAGGATGATGTCAGCCCTATTCTTCCTTCCCTTTTTTTCTTTTTTTTTTTTCTTTAAAGGATAAAGTTTGAGAGAGGAAAGAGAGATATAATATGGGGTTTAGATTTCCATTGTTTGCCTTACAAGATTGAATTTTAACCGTCGATCAAGGGTGACTTATGGGGTGAGAGATCTGAGTTATCCCCACAAGTCTATGATCCATTCTTAGACTTAAAAATTTTATAATTAAAGATGAAAATAGATTTTCAAGCCATCTTAATAAATTTTTACACCAAAATTACATGTTATGATAAAATTTTAAGGTTCGCCTTAATTGGATTGTTGAAGGTTGCAACCTTATGCAAACCACACCCTTTATGTAATTGTTCGAGATGAAATTATGTATGACAGGGCTTTGAAAAATTCACTAGTTTACGTAGTGAATTGTAGCTTGTGGGCATATTGTTGTTGTCCCTTTTTGTACACCCATTTAACCATTGGAATGCACCACGGATAATGCTACATGTACTAGCAACGCAAGCGGGCCCTACAAGAGAAGATAGAAAGAGTTATCAATTAATTTAATTAATATATCCTGATTTAAATAATTCATATCGTATTTTAAAAAAAATATTAGGATCATTTCATTGAGTCAATGAAGGAGAGTTACAAAGGAAACTTTAACCTCTAACCGATGGACTGCTCAGTGAAGAATTAAAACACGCTTCTTTTTATTTGAGCCGGCAAAGGGCTGGCCCTGGGGCCGGCCATCCTGGGCCCTAGCCCTTCCCTATTTCCTTGAGGGCGAACCTCCGGGTCGGGCCAGACAGGTAAAATTAAAGAAAAACAATGCCAAAATAGATGAAAAAAGCTGAACCGGACCAGGCTTATCTCGGTTTGGCCAAAGCTTAGCCCTTAGGCTACATTTCATGGCCCTTGCCCAAGTTTTTTAGGGCGAAGCTGGGCCACCTGGCCCATTGTCCCCCGTAGTTTTAATTTAGTGAAGAAGTAAAACACGCTTCTTTTTATTTGAGCTGGCAAAGGGCTGCCTTGGGGCCGGCCAGCCTTGGCCCTAGCCGTACCCTATGTCCTTGAGGGAAGCCTCCAGCTCAAGCCGGGCAGATAAAATTAAAGGAAAACAATGCAAAAAAAGATGAAATAAGCCGAACTCGGCTATCTTGCCTTGGCCAAGGCCTAGTCCTTGGGCTACATTTCATGGCCTAGGCCCTAGTTTTTTAGGGTCAGGCTGGGCCACCTGGCCCATTGCCCATGTAGTTTTTATATTCTTGGGCTCTTAATTTAACTAGCACAAGGTCAAATCACATAAATCAAACCAGTGTTTGATCACTCAAGCGAGTCAATAATAATAATAATAACAATAACAATAACAATAACAATAACAATAACAATAATAATAATTTTTTAAAAAAATAAATTCATTTCTAATATTTTTTTATTGTTTTCTAGCATTTTGACAAATATCGAAAAGTATTTTGGCCGTGAATATTTATTTTTATGTTTTATGTTCTTTTTGGATTATTTCTAAGATAATTTTTTTCAAAATCTAATTTTATTCACCACTTTTTTAAACTCACTTATATGTGTTCTGTTTAATTTTACTTTAAACATACTTTTCTATTTTTAAAATATTTTGTATTTTTTATTTTTTTTAGTACTTTTTGGATTGTAATTTTACTTTAAACATTCTTTTCTATTTTTTAATCTTTTGCATTTTTTATTTTTTTTAGTACTTTTTGGATTGACCCCACAGGCCAAGTACTCAGCTCAAGCATGGGTCGAGTACTTGGCTCGAGTCGATCATTCAAACACTAATTGGAACATCTTACCAACTAAACGAGGTTCCCTGCTTGGCAAGAAAAGTATCAAAGCACCTCTTAAGGGGTTGTTGGCTAACTGGAGCGATAGTTTTTTTTTCTAAAAAATTTTATGTACTCTCTCTCTCAAATTTGAAATAGTTACTCTTTTAAATTTTTAGATGCTTTCTCTCTCTCTCTGGCACTTCAAGTTTGAGATAGTTTTTTTATCTAAAATTTTGAAATAGTATAGTGTCTCTCAAAATTTTGATATACTTTCTCTCGCTAAAGTTTAAAAATTGAGATACTTTCTCTCTCTAAAACTTAAATATTGAAATAGATTCTCTCTCTAAATTTGTTTGAGATAGTTTCTCTCTCTAAAAATTTCATGTACTTTCTCTATCTAAAATTTGATATAGTTTATCTCTCAACTTTCTTTTTCTAAAACATAAATTTGCGATAATTTCTCTCTCCAAAAATTTTGAGATACTTTCTATCTCTAAATTCTTTAAGGTAGTTTCTCTCTCTAAAATTTGATATAATTTTTATCTCTAAAATTTTAATATATTTTCTCTCTCTAAAATTTAAAATTTGTGATAGTTTCTCTCTAAAACTCAAAATTCGAGCTAGTTTCTCAATTTAAAACACTCACGAGATATTTCTCTCTCTAATTTTTTTTGGCAGTTTCTCTTTCTAAAATTTATAATAGTTTCTCTCTAAAATTTTAAAAATACATTCTCTCTCTACAATTTTAATAATAATTTCTCTCTATAACTTAAAACTTGAAGTAGTTTCTCTCTCCAAAATTTTTTGAGATAGTTTCTATCTCTAAAACGTTTTAAGTGCTCTCTCTAAAATTTGATATTGTACATCTCTCTAAAAATTTAAATATGAGATTGTTTCTCTCTCTAAAAATTTTGAAATATTTTCTCTCTAAAAATTTGCATGTACTTTCTCTCTCTAAAATATGATAGTTTCTTTCTAAACCTTAAAATTTGAGATAGTTTCTCTCTCTAAAATTTTGAGATAGGTTATCTCTCTAAAAAGTTTTGGTGCTTTTTCTCTCTAAAAGTTTAACATACTTTCTCTCTATAATTTTAACATACTTTCTCTCTCTAAAGTTAAAATTTGAGATAGTTTCTCTCTCTAAAATTTTGGGATAGTTCATCTCTCTAAAAAAATTTGTAATTTCTCTCTCAAAATTTTTAACATACTTTCTCTCTAAATTTTTTAACATACTTTAGATTTAATAGGATGTAGAACTTGAGGGAAAACCCAATATCTCTAAATTTTTTAACATACTTTAAATTTAATACGAGATAGAACTTGAGGGAAAACCCAATATCATTTGAGGGAAAACCAAATGTTGTGTTTGAATTCTGATGGAGGGAAAATTTGTTTTATTTTTTTAAAACTTTAATGAGTACTATTCATAGGGGTAAATTCATAGGGGTAAATTCATAAGGGTAAATTTGTTATTACAAAATTTAAGTTAAAGTTATGATGTATAGGTCATTTTAATCATTTTGGATATATAATATTTTTTAACATAGAATCATAATATATAATAGAGAGGAGAATTACACATGATTTTTTAGAAATTGAAAGAGATAAAAGCTTAGGCTTTTGGAACCCTAGCTTGGGGCAAGGAAAAAAAAGCTTAGGTTTCTTCGATTTCTACTTATGTTTAGTTTTGTTTCTTGTTGATTTTATAGTTCCTTTAAATTCTCCTACATCAAGTCGTATCACAGTCGATCTACACAGAAGTTATTGTAGCAGGTACGAAAGTTACTGTAGCACGTAAGGAAGTTACTGTAGCACCTATGGAGCTACTATAGCACCACATTTTTTTGGTGCCCTATGTCAACTTAAAGAGGGGAAGTTATAGTGGGGTCTAGGTTTCCTAATTTTGGTCGAAGTTTTTCCAAAACAACCTAAATCTTGCTAGTTTCAGCAATTTTTTTTTATTATTTGACTAGGGTTTGTGAATTTGATAAACCTATAACAACGAGAAGGGGCTGTAGAAGGGGATCTTTGTAGATCCACTCCAAGATCTCATAGATGACAGAATTGAGGAACTTGAAAGGCAAGTACTACAACTGGCACAACAATTTGTGAGTCTCAATAATGGGTACGTTCAACCCAAGAGGATCTCTAGTACAAACCTTTTCATTTTTGTGCTCTGTATGTGGAGTCGAGTGATGAAGATATCGATAGAAGACCTAGATGTGGGGAATATCACTCTAAGATTTTTTATTTTGAGGATGAGATTTTTTATTTTGACACAGATTGCATGGAAAGTCAGCAAAGTATAGATTGTGATTCACCACTAATATCTGTTATATACTCAAATGAACAACGATATTTCTTAGAAGATCTGATTTATGATAAGGATCATGATGATGGTGAAGTTATCGTGGAAGAGGATGAAGTTGTTGGTTTAATCGATGATCTCTAAGATGCACTCGTGGTGTATTCTAGAGATGAGTCTAGGCAAGTTCAGTAGGGTTACATGGCTTAAGTGATGCAAATTCAATAAGTTATATGATTAAAAATATTCTATCGACATGTAGTGACCATTTCCTGATGATTTTTTTAGTTCCAATGCGTAATCATCATGTTTTAATCAGTGTAGTAACTCATGTCCCAGGATCATGTTTACAATATCCGAGTTGAAGAATGGTGTTGGATTAACACCAATTTCTTCTTAGCATGCTGCAAAACTTAAGGACGAGTTTTCTCCAACCAAAGGAAATGATAGAGCAAAAAATTGTTATTATGACAGGGGTACTAATGTAGTTCATCCTAGTGAAAAAGACAGTTTGGGAATGTTAAAAAGGGAGACTTGTTGACCAAGTAACAGGATCTCACGTATGATTTTAATATGGGAAGATATTTTTCTTATCTCTTTCTAAAAGAAGAGATAGAGGGGGACGAATTTTTAAAAAATTGTATGATACATTTTCAAATATGGTGATTATCACATTGACCCATCTACAAAAGGGAAAAACGTAGGAGATGGTTGTGTGGTTGTTGTCGTTTCTTGGTATAAATGAGCCTTCTTTTGTAGATAAGAAGAAGAAGAGAGAGAAAGTCATCCTTCTCCTGAAGATAGAAGAATAAGAGAGAAAGAGATATCATTTTTCTTTTTAGAGAGAGAAGAATAAGAGAGAAAGAGAGATCATTTTCTTTTTTAGAGAGAGAAAGCATCTAGAAATAAAAGGAGCTTGAGAGAGAGAATATCCTCAGATAAAAAAAATTAAAAAGAGAAAGTCTCTAGAAAAAAGTAGAGAGCCCAAATAAAAATTGTTTCTTGGAAAACCATTGTAACTGTTAAGTTAATAGTGGATTTGATCTCTTTTTCCTATAGACGTAGCTTGAAAATGTGAGCCAAGTAAATCAGGTACTAGTAAGATTTATTTCTTTATTTGCTTTATTGTTTGTTTTCCCACTCAAACACACACATCGACTTTAGCATTTTTTTTGTGTCTCATATATCTTGACTTCACAATGGATATCCACATTCACGCGAGAGGGCTCGATTGAGTGAGCTCAACAATGTTTAGCTTTGTTGCTTGCTGATTTTATTGTTCCCTCAAATTCCCCTACATCATATTCCTTATAGAAATTGCTTTTCCTATGTTGTAGATGTATAAAGATTATTTAATTTCTAAATATCTATTATCATATTTTAGGAATGCTTAGATGACATCCTATTATGTAATGATAAGTTAGCTTATAACATAGTACAAACAATTTGGTGACAACTTGTTAATCCTAATTAGCTGCACTTGATGGAATTAATGTAGGAGTTACACTTAGATCTTAACTTCTATAGACCATTAATGTGAGAGTTGCAAAATTATATATTCTCTATAAAATAGGTTAACCCCTCAAGAAATATAGAGAAAAGGATGACAAATATATGAAGGGTGAATGAGATTCACCAAAAGGGAAGTCTCAAGATTGTCTATCACTAGGTGGCTTAGTCTATAAGATTTTATATAAAACCTTAAATCTCTCATGTGATTTAAAGACAGATCCGAGTAAATTGCTCATGGATATCATTTTATTTAAATTATCTTTTTGGGTATTATTATTATTATTATTATTATTATTTATATTGAGACTAGCATAAGGCAACAACAATCTAATAGGAAATATACTTGCTGAATGTAGCTGATTTGTTAGAGATGGACAACAGCAGCAGCCAATGACGACGGCGTCGATGAGATCTAAAAGCATGCTAAGGAGCAGAACCAGCAAATGGTCACAAACATTCCAATAGACTTGGATAATAGATAAAATTGATCAGTTGGCCCTGATACCATGTTAAGAAACTCAGATAGGTTGAAAACCTCGTGCACTTTTTATTGATAATTCTCATCATTATATACAATACGAAATCTTGGACAAACAAGACAAAGCCACCTCACTAAATATTCAACATAAAATGCTACACCTCACCTTCTATACATAAGATTTATATAAATGTACAAGCCACCTATTAGTTCCCATCACACGATACACTCTCAATTTCAACACTAAGTATGAACGTAGAAAGTCAAACCAATAAACATATCAAAGAGTTGTAGTAAAATAATTAAAAAACTTAAAATAAAAAACAAATCACATAAGATAATCGACTATAATAATATACAACATTTAGAGAAATAGAAAGCATACCTCTTAACAAACTACCATACAAAAAAAATAACATAATTTGTTTTACTATGCCACCGTTAAAATTATTCAAATTAATTTAAATCTAAACAAAAAAAGAATGTGGATACAAGCTACTATTTAGGCTTTTCTATTCTTACCCCATGACTCCATATATTATCAAACATCTAATTATCCACACAAAAAAAAAACCAATATTGAATACAAAAAAAAATAAATTGGAGATACATGCTACCAACCATATTATTAGTCATCTAAAGAAATCTACTTTAAATCAAAAGACTTCATATCTACAATTAAAACAAAATAGTGAATTGTCTATGTTATTGTTTATATGCAAAAATTTCAGCAGCGAAGTTACGACCTCCGCCTCATTTTCCCATTTAAATGTGTTGATCAATGAGAGTACAAAGCAACGGGGACCCGTGTTCCTTCCGAGGATCAGATTGTTGACATGTTCACTAAGACTGTGACTAAATGGTGCACAGGTCGTAGTCAATGGTTATCTATAAGTAATAATATTTTGTTAAATAGGATAAACTTGTAATCTTCCTTTTTTTAACAGCTGATTTCCTCTTGGTAGGGCACAACGCGTAGTCCAAACTCATGTATAAATAGATGGGTTTCTTTAAAAAAAATACATTAAAAATTACTTATCTATTTTATAACAAAATAATGATATTATGTGATTGTTTGATCGGCACATGTGTGGAATGGTCTGAGGAATTGGAGGTAGAGTTGTGGTCACAAATGGCTATGTCTGAGGGATCACCTAAGATGTGGTGGTGCATGGTAAATTGGACATTTAATTAAAGGTATCAACTCATGTAGCTTTACTATGTCGATAACATTAAAAAGATTTTAGTGAAGTGTGAAGTGTTTGAGATAAAAGTATTTTATATGAGGAAAAAGTTTATATAAGGTTGCAACCTTAACGTAGAATTAAAGGTGCACCTCAAAATCCCTCATAAAAAGCTGTTTGGGTGTTGTAAAATTCTCTAATAGATCATCTCAATAATATATGAATATATATAAAAAAGAAGGAGATTTTAAGACCACGAAATAGTGTATCTTGCAACACATTATCTGGATCATCCATTTTTAAAATTTTCATGTGTCTATAGATCTACTTGATTTAAACCATTTTTAGAGTTAACAATTTTATAATTAGAGATAAAAATAGATTCTCAAACCATCCTAAGAATTACATGATAAAATTTGAAGGTGCGGGATTGTTTGAGGTTGCAACCTTATCCCAACCACACCCTTTATATAATTATTGGAGATGAAATTATGTATGAGAGGGCTTTGAAAATTTCAGTAGTTTACGTGGTGAATTGTAGCTTGTGGGCATACTGTTGGTGTCCCTTTTTGCACACCTATTTGGCCATTGGAATGCACCACGGATAAGAAAGAAGAGGTGAATTCTACCAGTACTAGTAAAGCAAGCGGGCCCAACGAAGAGAAGATAGAAAGAGCTATCAATTAATTTAATTATTAGTTTCTGATTTAAATAAGGGTACAGTTTGTATGGAGCTTAGGCTCTAAACAATTAAATTAGAGCCTACCTTCAAATAGTATTAAAAATGTGGTGTCAATATTGGAAATCTTTGTGATGGCCTTAAAATATATTTTCATATTTATTTATAAAGTTTAAAACTTTAAAAATAGTATAGATCGATATATCTATAAGAACTTAGAAAACTTAAAAATCTTAAAAGTCCCTATAAATAATAAATATCGTATTTTTTAAAAAAATATTAAGATCATTTCATTGAGTCAATGAAGGAGACTTACAAAGGAGAGAGAGAGAGAGAGAGAGAAAAGGATGTCCATTTTCAAATAATAAAGTTTCTACGTATTTAGTTGGAAAATTTATTTTAGATCAAAGAAGTAGACATGTGGGTTGATAGGCAGATTTCTCACCCAAATTTGGGTGAATGGTATTGTATCATTTCCAAGGAACAATATCCTAGAAATCAACTTTCGAGGACCCATCGGGCCATAAATGGTTTTAAGAAGGGAGCATGAAAAAAAATAATGCCCTTTTTGAACTTTTTAGGCAATCGTAATCTATAGAAATTATGCTAACATCCCGTAATTTTTGTGGGATTAAAAAAGAGGAAATTGTATATATAAGTGCGAGGCTTTAACAATCAAATTAGAGCGCATCTCAAAACTTTTACTGGAAGACGTTGTTTTGATGTCCAAATATCCTCAAATTGATCATCTCAACCTCAAGATACATGGACATGAGATACATTTCAAGATTCGGAAATAGTGTATCTTGTAATGCATTTTTAGACTATCCAATTTTCAAGTTTTCAGAGATATGCTCGATCTACACTATTTTTGAAGATTTAAATTTTGTAATTAGATATGGAAATATATTTTAAGGCTATCACAAAGATTTTCAGTATTGAAACCACATTTCTCGACACTATTTGAAGGTGCGCCTTTACTTTGAATGTTTAGAGCCTTGGCTCTATACAAGCCGCATCATTAAAAAAATGGGTGAGATTGATATAAGGTAGCAATCTTATTTATAGAAGTAAGGCGGCAATGTTCTACACCATCCATTTTAGTTGGACGATGTAGACTTGGTATATATTTTAAAACAATGTCAAAAAATGACTTTTTTTAGGGAAACGTCTGTATAAGGATGCAACCTTATAATGTAGAACTACGGATGCACTTCAAAAATTCATCGGAAAAGGTAGTTTTAATGTTAAAAAACCCTTTGATTGATCATCTCGACATCGAGATGTATGACTATGAAAAATAAAAAGATTTTAAGTCTAAAAAATAGTGTATTTTACAACATATTATCTACACCGTCAATTTGCAAGATTTTCATATGTTTATAGATCTACTTGATTTTAACCATTTTTTAAATTTTAAAATTTCACAATTCGATATAAAAATAGATTTTGAGATAATCCCAATAACATTTTACATCAAAATTATATACCATGATAAAATTTGAAGGTGCACGTTACCTCTACAGCTACGAATGCATCTGTATGCCAACTGCAACATTTTTTAAGATAGTGCCAGATTTTTACGATCCAAATAAAATTGACAAAGTAGATTGTTGCAACTTTACTTCTATAAATAAGGTCACAACCTTGTATAAACTTTTTTCTAAAAACAAAATGGCTCCCATGGGCAAGTCTCCTTCGTGGTATTCTATTTTTCAAAAATACCCGTGATTTAGGAGTATACGTTCCAAGACCTCTCATTGAAAAGGATCAATGATTTTTATGGATTCAAAGCAATCAGAAATCATGACTTAGGGTGTAAAGAATCGAAACAGTCTGGAAAAAATTATTCTCGAATTGGTCGTTGTAAAAACTGTAATCAAAAGTCCTCGGGAACTATTAATGCTGAAGTGCTCATAGTAATGAGTTCTGGATTGTTTTGATTCCTTCTGAAAAGTATCGCTAAAGTCATTTGAAACTAATTAGTTTTGGACCGCTCATTATAAGAATCAAAACATATTCTAGAACTCATAGGGCAAGCAATATACAACTATTAGTTCCAGACTACTTTGAATGGGAGCTTTCAGAAAAAATAATAAAAAGAAACAATAAAATAAATAAACATAAGACATAAGATATGTGGAATATTTTTTGAATATCATCGATTATAAAAGATATTAGCATAAAAATCCCTAGCCTATGTTTTCCCTTCCCCACCCTATCACCCTTTTTAAGTCACGGGCAATCTGTGACTTGCAAACCTGAACTTTCGAGCATAATGCCAGTTTTAAAGTGGGAACCACATGGGAACTACATCCTCCTTTTTCCCTACTCTACCCCCTCTCTCTCTACGACCCCACCACTAACATCTCTCATCAGTCCATCAGTCTACCTCTCTTTTTTCTTTTTCTTTTCCTTTTTCGTTTTTTTTTTTTTTTTTTTTCGAGAAGTGATTCAGTCGGGAAGAGAGACCCCTACCCATTTTTTCAAATAGTTTAGGTAGCGGTGGCAATGGACCTGAACCCAATGGGTAGACCCGACCTCGGGTTGTACCCGACCCATAGCCAACTGTACCTGTAGTAATAAATTATACAATGGCAATCATGTCTTCAGGTGCACATTGGGTATTTACATTTTCACAATATTAGCAACATTTATAATATTATTGACAAAAAAAGAAACTCATAGTCATATGGTAGCACTAGATTCGACCAGGACCTGACAGGTAGACCCAAGACCCAACAGGTCTGGATATGGGTCCAAATTTTGGTCTGGTTCGTTGCCACCCTAAGTTTAGGAGTTAGTTTTTTTTAAGGTGTTAGTATGAGTGTGTTGTGCGCGGATGTTTTAAACCCGATGGATTAATATTTAACAAATAAAGTATGATAAATAAAACATGAAACACATACAACAAGAACACAAAGATTTATGTGGTTCACCCCAAAAAGGCTATATTCATGGGCACGGTAAACAGAAATCGATTATACCAACAAAAGTTACATCAAAGTTCTCTTCTCTCTAAGAGGAAACCTTACATATTATACACAAGAGGCCGTGCTCACCTCTCCTTAATGAGGAACCACCATTCCCATCACCATCCAAACTTCATCGCATGGTCACAATTGTCTGGTAGTGTTTTATTTTTCATTTTTTTTACTAATCAGAATGATTTGAAATTTGAAGCATATGTACATCTTAGTAAGGTGCATTTAATAAAAATATGAAAAAAATAATTCACAAAATATAAATTAATTAAATACCCCCATAAATTTTTAGGGATATTTTGATAAATATATATTTTGTG
>NW_006497658.1:2598265-2622992 GCF_000471905.2 Amborella trichopoda
ACCTATAGGTGAAAATGAATAGTGATTTTGCCTATCCTCATCACCGTCCAAATTTCATCACGCGGTCATAATTGTCTGGTAGTATCTAATTTTTCATTATTTTTATACAAATCAGAATGACTTGAAATTTGAAAATTATATACATCTTATCGAGGCGCATCTAATAATAATATATATAAAAAAATTATCCACCAAAAATAAATTGATCAAAATACCCTTGAAAATTTTTAAGGGTATTTTGGTCAAATTTGTTCATATAAAATATTTTTTTTATATTTTTTAAAGATTCCCCTATTTTTGATGAATATATATTCCAATTTTCAGGTCATTTTTATTTGTAGAAAAAAAATGAAAAATAAAACACTACCGGACAATCGTGACCGCACGATGAACTTTGGACGGTGATGGGGGTAGGAGAATCACTGTACATTTTTAACCATAGGCGTTGCGTAGTGTTTTCCATATATATATAAGATTAAAAGTCTATACTGAATAGGAAAGTTCTTATAGATCTAACGCATATATCAAGAACCAAGAGATATATCAATCCAAGAATCCTAATCTTTTTTTATTTCTATTTCCTTTAAGAAACTTATCAATCTCACATAATAAACAAATATCTCAATTCTACGTATTATAGGAATCCTACATAATATAGGATTTCCTTATGTGGGTGATTTTGGATAGCACCAAACCCAACAAACTTCACCTTGATATCAAAATCACTTTCTCACGATGCTAACATCCATTGGATAGCGTCACAAATTCTTCATATTTTGCTAAATAAATTTTTTCATCATTCTTGCTGAAAAATAGTATTTGCTATCAAATTTCTCCACCTCCAATTTTACATTCGAAACATTTACAGCCATACTGAAAACCCCAAACCGGGGCTCTAATATCACTTGTTGTGCGCAGAAGCTCTAAACCCGATGGGTTAATATTTTACAAATAAAGTATGAGATATAAAACATGAAACACATACAACAATAACACAAAGATTTACGTGGTTAACCCCAAAAGGCTACATCCACGGGCACGACAAACAAAAATCTATTATACCAATGAAAGTTACATTAAAGATTTTAGAACAAACCCGACAAAAACACAATCGAGCAAACTCTTTTAAACCAAGCTCCCTTCCTTCTCTTACTTCTGGCAACCATTACCTACAACATTAGATAAGAGATACGAGAGCAACGAGAAATTGACTATTTTTTTATAAAAGAACCATCTTTCCCATATGGTAACCCAAAACATCAGATAAGATCTGCGAGAGCAATGATAAATTGACTTTCTCTATAGAGAAACCACTATTCCCATATAGTGACTCAAATAAGGCACACTGAAAGCAATGAGAATTTGACTTTCTCTCTCTAGAGGAACTGCCATTTTTATATGGTGACCCAAATAGGATACACAAATTCTCTGTACTTTCACTCTATATATATAAGATTGGAAATCCACACTAAATAGAAAACTCTAGAGATCTTACAAATATATCAATAACCAAAAGATGTATCCATCCAAAAGTTTTAATTTTTTTGAATTTCTATTTCTTTTAAAAAACTTATCAATATCAATCTCACATAATAAAGAAATATATCAATCTTATGTAATATAAAAATATCTCAATCTCACTTAATATGCGTTTTTTTACGTGGATGATTTTGAATAATAGCAAATGCACCATAGTTGGATGATATAAGTAGAAATGAAATTATGTTGATGATTTTGAATAACAGCGAATGCACTATAATTGGATGATATCAGTAGAAATGAAAACTACAGCATGATGATTAGGTTGTGGGTTCCACCACCACCCAATGTATTTTTTCAACGACAACACTAGTTTTTTTTTTAACACGACTACATTTTATGTTCCCTCTTGAACACCCACAAGCTCTTGGAACGCAACTACTTACCAATAAATTCCAAGGAATTACATATCCATAGTCGGTGATTCATGCCATTAAATGCAAAGTATGCTCCCGAGGGAGTATAATATCTTTTGGCAATCATAGAATGCGGACAAGCAGTTAGTTTATGCTGCAAAGTCGAATAAAAAAGTTCTTCTTCTCATTTGTCATCAGTCTATCAAAACCAGGCATTTAGGGCTCACCATTCAAAAAATTAGGGTTTTAAGTAGCCGAGGTTAAAGTACTGTTTGTATGGCCACATTAAATCCGCATTGGTAACCTAACCTACTGAAGAGGAATGTATTAATGGTGCCTTAATTAGATTTGTTTAATGGCCCCACAGTTTCCTAATTTGGAAAGCAACTGACCAATGAAAACTGGGAGTTATGGCTCTTAACCTTTCAAATTTGGAAATTTTTACCTAAGACAAGGAGTTGGAACGGGGATGGAGAGAATATCTCACACTTTTCAAGGAGAGATTCCTGCAAATAAATAAATAATGAAGAGAGAAGAAGACCTTTGTAGCAAAATAAATTGGTATCAGAGACCATGCCTTCATCCACATTATTTTAAGGCATGAATGAGTAACTATCTGTTTGCTTTAAATATTCTGTCCATTCAATTGGATTCAAAAAAATATTCGAACTATTCAATCTAACCAAAACAAATGTTTGATGTGAGGGAACATTGTTTTAAGAAAATTAGAGCATGGGGAAAACTCATTCAACAATATACGGTGGGTACAGGTAATATATCATCTCGGTTTGTATATAGAAGTGACAATCATTCTCACTTATTAAATATTAAATTAGATAGTTTGGGATGAATCACAAAATCAAATATTTTTTTATAAAGTGTGTGTCTATTTAATGAGACTCTTAAACTACCCATTTTAAAATTTAAAAGACAAAAATGTTTGTCACCTCCATATACAAAAGATAAAAGAAAATTGTTTCATGCGGGCTAGACTGTATTTTCACATATGCGGCCTAGAAGTATAAAACATCCAACTTAAAGATGCATGCAAATATTTGGTCTATCTAAAAATAATTGAAACTAATGGTCCAAATATTTTCTTAATGAAATTATTATTTCTAGTTTTTAAAATTTATTTATTTTTCATATTCATGATCTCCATGTTAGAACTACATATCCTTTAAAATTAAGTCAAGAAAATATATCTCAATAACAGATTTATTAAGGGACCCACATTTCTACGCATGTGGGTTTGGCCCACACGCTAATCGTGTCCAAAAATAAATAGTCTCTTTGTAAATGATCTCTAATAATCGTTAACGGGGACGGTTTTGACTAATGTAGAGAATCTAAGTTACAAACGGATGACACATGTATCAACGTCTCACACAATGTAGGAACTTTCAACCTTAAAAGTGGCTTACATTCAATGTTTCAAAATTCAGACCAGTGGAGCCAATCGTTCATTGGTCATTGGATTGACAATATGGAGTGGTCTAAATTGGTGATCTTAAAAAAAATTGAAATAAATAAATTACAATAAACAATTAAATTATGAGTTTACAAGGTAGGATTATAAGGGGACATTAAGAAAATACTAGACAAGTTAAAAAAAGAAAACAAAAGATACAAAGAGAGGTAATTGACACCATACTATCCGAGAACCAGTTTGACACCAAGAAAACAAAAGATATAAAGAAGGGTAATTGAAACCATACTATCTGAGAACCAGTTTGACCCTAACCAATTCCCATCCAAATTGGTGATCCAAATCGGAAAACACTGTATTTAAAATTAGTGCTTACATCATAAGAGAGGTTAAAATATGTAAAATATTTTGAAGTGCCATGACATGTCAATCATGTAGATAGTAAAATAGGAGGTCAAAATAAGGGACAGAATATGCTTGCTGCATGGGAGAGAGAAATGCCAAAAAGGTATCGGAGTATCAATGTCCATTTACTCCCTTAAATAAATCTTATTCTAAAAATAATTGTACGACCCTAAAATTTGAGGATAAGTCACTTTACAACCTGACTGGTCCGAGTAAGAAAATTCCTGATGGCAATGCACGAGAAAAAAAAAGGGAAGATTTTCCAACCACCTATAAAAAAATGGGTGCGGTTTGTATAGAACCTACCTCTAAATAGTGTAGAGAACTATGGTTTAAATACTGGAAGTCTTTTTCATATCCTTAAAATATATTTTCACCGTTATTTATAAAGTTTAAAGTTTCAAAAACAGTGTAGATCGACAAATCTATGAAACTTTGAAAATCTTGAAAATTGACAGCCAAAAAATGTATTACAAAATACACTATTTTCAAAACTTGAAATTTATTTTTTTCTCATGCCTATGTATCTTGACGTTGATAAGGTCAATTTGAGGATATGTGGGCATCAAAACATCTTCTACTGAAATTTTTGAGGTCGGCTTTAATTTGATTGTTTAGAGCTTCGGCTCTATATAAACTTTTCTCATAAAAGAATACACTGTCATTATTTTATTTTTATTTTGAATGATACATAATCATTTTACTTGAAAGGGAAAAAGTTTATATAAGGTTGCAACTTAAAATGTATAGAATCACAAATGTACATAAAAAATCCATCGGTAAAGGTCATTTTAATGTTGAAAACACTCTAATTGATCATCTCAGAATCGAGATGTATGACTATGGAAAAAAAAAAAAGATTTTGAGTCCTAAAAATGGTGCATCTTACAACACATTAGGTAGACTATCCTTTTTCAAGATTTTCATATGTTTATAAATCTACTTGATTTTAATTATTTTTGGAATTAAAAAAAGTTATAATTAGATTTGAAAATAGATTTTGAGATAATCTTAAAAATATTTTACATCAAAATTATATGTTATGATAAATTTTGAAAATGCGCCGTAAATGGATCGTTTGAGATTGGAACCTTATGGAAACCACACTAATTGTTTGAGTTGCTGAAACCACGCCGTACTTGAAATAGTTACGAACAAGGTTGAAAAACATAGACGGGATCAACGATTTACCCTAGTAAATCAATGAATAAAAAATTAAAAAAATTATGCACCAACAACATAAACATATTGAAAAATTAAATTGGGGCAGTTTTCAGTTATAAAAGTGGCCAGTTCCAAGGGAAATCGGCACGTCCTGATACTTTGGGAGAGTAGATTGGTCCCCGATCCAAACCAACCTATTCTAGTGTCCAAATTTTTTGAGAGTAAGATCTCGTATTAAAAAAAAAACTCAAAATCTAATATATTTTTTTTTTAAAACATATTTGATATGGTAAGAGAAAACATATTTGATATGGTAAAAGTGGGATTAAAAAAAGAGAAAAAGCAGCTCGAGAGAAATTGAGAGACATGTGGGGCCAAGAGAAAACATATTTGACGTCGTAAGTGAGATATATGAGAAATAAAATATAAAAAAAAAGAGAAAAAGTTTTATCAAAAATAAAGAGAGCAAAAAGAAGAAACGCACTTCACACAGTAACGTGGGAAAAAAAGAGGAAAGAGGGGGAGCAACATAATCGCAAAGACGTGTTTGATAGTAAAGTGCCGAGAAAGGCTCTGCAACTGCCACGTGCGGCGGCAAAAATCAGAAATGACTCATAGAAAGTTGACGTGGTCCATGGGGTGACAAAATAAAAACCAAATTGATGGGGATCCAAAACCATATATTTCCACAGGAAAGAGAGAGAAAATAATGAAGTTCTCATCTATGAAAAATGTGTGACGGTTGCTTCTTAATCTAGGTTGAGGCAGTTTAGTGGGAGAGAAGAAAGACAGAAAATTTAACTATGTTTTAGAGCGAGAAGAGTAAGAAAGAGAAATCAACCATTTTTAGAGAGAGAAAAGGAAAAAAAGAGAATTCAACCATTTTTTAGAGAGAGAAGAGGAAGAGATAATTCAACCATTTTTTAGAAAGTGAGAAGAGGAAGAAAGAGAATTCAACCATTTTTTAGAGAGAGAAGAGGAAGAGAGAAATTCAATCATTTTTTAGAGCGAGAAGAGGAAGACAAAGAATTCAACCATTTTTTAGAGAGAAAAAAAAGAAAAGAGAAATAATAGGAAGGGGATAGAGATCGATTTGTTAGAGTTTCTTAAATTTATGTATTTATTTGATAAGTCAGCTCTGGCATGGAGCCGAGCCTACCATATTCAACAAGGAGCGATGTACTGTGTTCCTGCAGGAGTATATACTGTGACTTTGTTCCCTCGATCAAAACACCTAAGATGATTTTTTATTATTATAAAAATTTGGGAACTATATAAAAATTACTGGATGATTGTTTTTTTAAAAAAATTTGAATATTGAGTTCTGTGATACTTTGATCTAGCTCTTCAAAAAGTAGATCGTTCCTATTTATTAAATCTAGAGACATAAGGTTTTTTTAGTACGTTTTTTGTTAGAGTTTGTTTTATAAGTTGTTGGTCTAAATAAGGTGAGGAATTCAAACTTGCACGCTCTCTAATTATGTTTGGGCACTTTCTCTATTTATGTTAAGGTTTAAATATAATGAATCTATGTTATTTATTTATATTAAGGCATTCGTATTCCTATAGGCGAGGTTTTAGGGCATGGACATTCGTATTCCTACAAGCAAAGTTCAAGGGTATGGTTCTTGATAGAACAGAACTGTATACATATATTAAGGTATTCCCATTCTTATAAGCGAGGCTCTATGGTATGTCCTGTCTTTTTTGGATAATCAAGGGGTATAACTCCCATTCCTACAAATGTAGCTATAAGGTACCCGCCCTTGATAGAGTATAACAAAATTGCATGCCAAGATTTTCAAAAAGATCGGATCTCGATCTAATTAATTAAAAAAAATCTCATAATCGCACACCAAGATTTGGACCTAATTAATTACGAAAAGGATCTCATAATAACGATGATATCATATAATGTAAAGATGGATAACAATCTTTTGCCTTCAAGGAGATGATGATTCGATATAATGTAGAGATTGAGAACAAACTTATGGGGTTGAACAAGATAGAGACCACTCGGGAGAGACAGAGCTCAGAGGGAGACACTCATAAAAATGAAAACTTGATTGAGATGGTTGAAGGGAGCCATTGACACACAGAGAAACATCAAAAAAAAAAAAATTAAAATAAAGAGAGAAGAGGTTAAATGAAGATTCAAAAAAAATACAGGTAGAGAGAGAAAAGAATGGAGATAGAGACGTAGAGGTAGAGAGAGAAGAGAGGAAAAGGTTGAACATTCAAAAGATACAAGTAGAGAGAGGTTAAAAAAAAAAATAGAGGTGAGGTTGAGAAAGAAAGTAGAGGTGCAAGGTAGAGAGAGAAAGCGCATTAGAGGTGTAGAGAGAGAAAGGGCATGATCACCACGTGACGAGAAAACCGGCATGCGCACGGATCCAGGATGAGAGCAAAGACGGCATGAAAGCTACAAGCCTCGCCACCACCCCTTTTTCTTAATGCACCTCTGCGGCGTCACTACTGACGCTCCCTCCGCCTCCCATAAATTATAAAGTCAATTCACTGCAACTCCTCTCTCTTCTCTCTTTCTTTCTCTCTCTCTTATAAATAGGATAGGCCTCTTATAAATAGGAGAGGCCTCCTCCATTGCTTTCTCGACCAAGAAGAGACTGACAATGGGGAAGGCGGTGGCCGGCGACAAAGCGGCGGTTTCCGGCAAGCGGAGCGGGGCGTCTGGTTCTCTTTGGAGTATATTCATGCATGCTGATTCGGTGGATGTGTTGCTTATGGTGCTGGGCTTGTTTGGCGCGATAGGTGACGGTTTTTCGACTCCGGTGATGCTTCTCATTACTAGCAAGATCATGAATAACCTGGGGAATGGTCCCTCTGCGAGTCCTTTACAATTTACTAGTAATGTCGACCAGGTTCGATTCTCAAAAGCTAAAGAATTCTGCATTATCTTTCTCTGTTCCCATTAATTTAATTTGGTTTTTTTTTTTGGAATCTCTTACTGTTTTTATTAATCACTTTCAGAATTCTGTAAATCTGCTTTACATGGCCTGTGGATTGTGGGTGGCCTCCTTTCTAGGTGAGGTTATTAGGCCTTGTTTTTTCTTTTGATTTTGATTTTGATTTTTCTTAGGCCTTGTTTTTTTATTTCTCTGAATCTCTGCATGTTGATGTGTTTTAGAGGGCTATTGCTGGACGAAGACAGGGGAGAGGCAGGCGTCGAGAATGCGAGAAAGGTATTTGAAGGCGGTCCTGAGGCAGGATGTGGGGTACTTCGACCTTCAAGTCGCGAGCACGGCGGATGTGATAACTGGTGTCTCTAGTGATAGCCTGGTTATACAGGATTGCCTGAGTGAAAAGGTTAGGTTTTTCTTCTCCATTTTTAGACCTTGACATCATAGAAGAAGGGGAGAGAGACCATAACATAAGGGAGAGAGAGAGTTACAGAGTTGACATATAGAGAAGGAGTGAATGAGACAGAGAGAACAGCTTGCGTGAGAGAGTGAGGGAGAGTTTGGTGTCTTATGCGAGAGGGGAGGAGAAAGAGTTGTAAAGGATTATAGAGAGAGAGAGTCTGCTTTATTGCTTAGCAAAAAGACAGTGAAAAGGCCGAGATAAAGGATTAGGAGAGAGAGTGATTTATTTTCTTTTGTTTATGTCAAAAAATAAAAAATAAAAAAGAGAGTCTTTGGTTTTTTAATATTTGCAGGTGCCCAATTTCATAATGAACACCATGACTTTTTTGGGGAGCTACGTAGTGGCGTTCTTGTTGCTGTGGAGGCTGGCACTGGTGGCGCTTCCTTTTGTAATGCTCCTCATAATACCTGGGCTCATGTATGGCCGCATGCTCATGGGCCTCGCCCGGAAGATGAGAGAAGAGTACACAAAGGCAGGGGTCATGGTGGAGCAGGCCATTTCATCGGTTCGCACAGTTTACTCCTTTGTGGCGGAAAGCAAGGTCATGTCCGACTTCTCGAAGTCGCTTGATGGCACGGTGAGGCTGGGACTGAAGCAGGGTTTGGCCAAGGGCCTAGCCATTGGGAGCAATGGTATTTCCTTTGCAATTTGGGCCTTTATGTCATGGTATGGCAGCAGGCTTGTTATGTATCATGCCGAAAGGGGCGGCACCGTCTTCGCTGTGGGCGCCTCTATTACCGTCGGTGGCCTGTATGTGTTTCTGCCTCTCCCTGCTTATTTGTTTTGTTAATTTGTTTTGTTTGAAGCATGGATTTAGCACTGACCTGAGCCAAGTTACTAAGCCTGAAAATATATGTTGCTAAAAACAGAAAAATGAAAATAACTAATAGAAATAAAGAGATCATTCAATTTTGTCAAAAATAGCAAAAAATAAAATAAGTAATAGAAATGAGGTCATTCACATTTCCTGCCTATAAAAGATGAGAAAGGTCTATAAAATATGGATTGTTAAAAAAATTGTATATTTCAGAAAAAAAAAAAAGGAAAAAAAAAAATGCAACATGTAATAACAAAATTTCTCAAAATTATCATCAAAAACATAAAAATATATAAAATCATATTTCTGAGTCATGTTATTAGTGATTTTTAATATAAAGTATGATTTGTTAAGGGCGAGTTGTGCAGTCGGACTCGCGGCCGAGGCTGTTTTGATTTTCTCTCCTTGCTAGTCCCACTTCCTCCCCCTCCCTCATTACTAATCTTTCTCTTCAAATTGATTTATGTTCCAAATTTCTTGATTATGTTCCTCAATTTATGCTAACGTGTAATACACTAGCACTACTCCTCTCTTGTTGCCCATAGAGCCATCCATCCTACTAGCATTACACCAGGCCCCCCTCCCCTGCCTCTATCTTTCTAATGGTAGTGGCGGTGGTTGAGAACATTACAGTCATGAGTGATGGTGAGTTGATGTTGGTGTGTCATGAGTGACACACTGTCTCCCCGACTCAGCGATGGTGGCCTGAGTCTGGACGCATGAAGTTTGTTTCCAGTGCCTTTTTGCCTACATACATGCACAATGCCTTCTTCTATCACTTTCTTTTCTCCTCCCCTGTCACTGGTTTGTATCTTGGAACTCCTGGTCAGTCTCTCATGAATTATTGTTTGGGTATCTGCTATTGCTTGCTTATTGTAGCTTGGCACCCCTTTTCTGTCTCTCATGAATCACTGTTTGGGTATGGGTATGCAGGGCGTTGGGGGCGGGGCTCTCCAATCTGAAATACTTCTCGGAGGCATCAGCAGCTGGGGAGCGAATCCGGCAGGTGATCAGAAGAGTTCCAGCCATCGACTCCGACAACATGGAAGGCCTCATTCTGGACACTGTTTCAGGCGAAGTCGAGTTCCGTGATATTGAGTTTGCCTACCCTTCCCGTCCTGAAACCGTGATCTTCCGCAATTTCTCTCTACGTGTCCCTGCAGGTCAGACAGTCGCTCTTGTCGGCAGCAGTGGCTCTGGAAAGTCCACTGCCATTGCGCTCCTTGAGCGCTTTTATGACCCACTTGGAGGCGATGTGCTCCTTGATGGTGTTAGCATCTCAAAGTTGCAAATCAAATGGCTCCGGTCCCAGATGGGCCTGGTGAGTCAAGAGCCGGCACTCTTTGCCACCTCCATCAAAGAGAATATCCTTTTTGGGAAGGAAGACGCCACTATGGACGAAGTGGTGGCTGCTGCCAAGGCTGCCAATGCACACAATTTCATTTCTCAGCTTCCGCAAGGCTACGACACACAGGTGGGTGAGCGGGGTGTGCAGATGTCAGGGGGCCAGAAGCAGCGTATTGCCATTGCACGGGCGGTGATTAAGGCCCCAAGGATCCTTCTACTAGATGAAGCCACCAGTGCACTTGACTCAGAGTCGGAGAGGATTGTGCAAGAGGCGCTTGACCTGGCGAGGGTGGGGCGGACCACCATTGTGATTGCACACCGCCTCTCAACCATCCGTAATGCGGATGCCATTGCAGTAGTGCAGCAGGGCGAGGTGGTTGAGATTGGCTCACATGACGCTCTGATACAAGATGAGAAGGGGTTCTACTCGTCTCTTGTCAAGCTTCAACAGGCTAACGACAAGGACGATGAGGCCTCCCTTGAGGGGAGCACCTGTAGGCTTTCTCGGGTGAGTAGCATGGGCAGTGGGACAAGGGGGAGGATCAGCCGGTCGAGCTCTATGAACTCTGGCAGGTCCTCAATAACTGATTATGACATCCGGGTGCCACCACAAGACCTTCCAGTGCCTTCTTTTCGGCGATTGCTAATGCTGAATCTTCCAGAATGGCGGCAAGCCCTGGTCGGCTGCTTGAGTGCAGTCATCTTTGGGGCAATTCAGCCCACCTATGCCTTCACCATGGGGAGCATGATCTCGGTGTACTTCTTGCCTGACCATGATGAGATCAAGCAGAAGGTTCGCCTCTATGCATTTATCTTTGTAGCGCTTGCCATCCTCTCCTTCGCCATCAACATATGCCAGCACTACTACTTTGCGGCCATGGGCGAGTACCTAACAAAGAGAGTGAGGGAGCGGATGCTCTCAAAGATGCTTACATTTGAGGTGGGTTGGTTTGATGAGGATGGGAATGGGACAGGGGCACTGTGCTCGAGGCTTGACAAAGATGCGAGTGTGGTGCGGTCCTTGGTGGGAGACCGCATGGCACTGCTTGTCCAAGCGACATCGGCGGTGGTCATCGCATGCACTATGGGGTTGATCATAGCATGGCGGCTGGCGGTGGTCATGATAGCTGTACAGCCATTGATCATTGTGTGCTTCTATGCACGTAGGGTGCTGCTTAAGAGCATGTCGCAAAAGGCCATTCGTGCACAGGATGAGAGCAGCAAGCTTGCAGCTGAAGCCGTTTCCAACCTGCGCACTGTGACGGCCTTTTCCTCACAGGGAAGGATTCTGCGCCTCTTCGAACAAGCACAGGAGGGGCCGAAGCGTGAGGCTGCGAGGCAGTCTTGGTTTGCAGGGCTGGGCTTGGGCACATCACAGAGCCTAATGTCCTGCACCTGGGCCCTTGACTTCTGGTATGGTGGTAAGCTCGTGGCACAGGGTCTGATCAGTGCAAAGGAGCTATTCGAGACCTTCATGATCTTGGTGAGCACAGGCAGGGTAATAGCAGATGCTGGCGCTATGACCTCTGATCTAGCTAAGGGCTCAGATGCGGTGGGCTCAGTGTTTGCGGTGCTCGACCGCTATACACTCATCGACCCAGATGACACTGACGGCTTTCACCCTAACAAACTTGAGGGTCATGTTGAGCTCAAAAATGTCTACTTCTCATACCCAGCGCGCCCCGACATCCCAATTTTCCAAAACTTCTCGCTCAAGATTGAGCCTGGCCTGTCGACAGCACTCGTAGGGCAAAGTGGGTCAGGAAAATCCACCATCATTGGGCTCATCGAGCGCTTCTATGACCCATCCAAAGGCTCTGTCTACATAGATGGGCGGGACGTCAGGACCTACCACCTTCGTTCACTTCGTATGCACATTGGGATGGTGGGGCAGGAGCCCACACTCTTTTCAGGCACCATCCACGAGAACATTGCGTATGGGAGGCCAGGTGCGACGTTAGCCGAGATCGAGGCAGCAGCACGCGCAGCCAACGCCCATGGCTTCATCACTAATCTCAACGATGGCTACAACACTATGTGCGGGGACAGGGGCATGCAACTGTCAGGGGGGCAGAAGCAGCGCATCGCGATTGCACGAGCCATCCTCAAGAACCCAGCAATACTGCTCCTGGACGAGGCGACCAGCGCACTTGACACACAGTCAGAGAAGGTCGTCCAGGAGGCACTGGACCGCGTAATGGTGGGCAGGACATGCGTGGTGGTGGCACATCGCCTGTCTACCATTCAAGCATGCAATCACATTGCAGTGCTCGACAAGGGCGCGGTGGTCGAACAGGGCACGCATGCCACCCTGTTCACCAAGGGCCCGCATGGTGCCTACTACAATCTAGTCAGCCTTCAGCGCCCCAACCCTGCCCACTAACAAACAACTCAATGTAGTACTTTCACCGGCATACTAACACACACCAACAATGAACAGAGCTCATGACCACTGTGGATAAATAAATGAGTAGGTGAGTTGAGTTGAGGCTTATGGGGAAGGTTTTTAATTTTATAATTATGCCCAGACAAGAAATTGGGGCACTGTGGGGAAAGAATTAAGTGTGCAGTAGATTCTTTCTTCTTTTTTTTCTTTGTTTTTTATAAATTTCTTGCTTCTCATGATGTATATGCACTAAATGGAAGGCAGTGGTTTCTCCCATTGTTGGAGAGCTGGAGTTTCACTCGTGTCTCATATCACTATCGATAATGAAAGGCTTCACTCTTGTCTCATATCACTATCAATAAGGAAAGGTTTCATGTTTGTTTATTGTGAAAGTGTTTTTGGGGCCCCATGAAGAACATGTTCACTGAGGTTGTGTTTGTCAACTCAAGGGTTTGGTACAAGAAGCCTAGACTTTGGTGCGGCGGCGGTTCTTAGTTTGACAACTAAGAAGCCTACAAAAATTGATCATTTCGACATCGAGATGGATGAATATGGGAAAAAAAGAGAAAAGAAGACTTCAAGTCTCAAAAATAGTGTATTTGGGAACACAATATCTAGATCGTCTATTTTGAAACACACAATATTTTCATGTGTCTATAGATTTACTTGATTTGAACAAATTTTTAGCATCCAAAATTTTATAATTAGAAATGAAAATTGAAGCATCCTAAGAATTGTTAATACCAAAAGTACGTCTTACTGTAAAATTTGTTGTTGCATCTTACTTTCACTAAGGTTGCAACCTCATACAAACCACATTTCTTTTTTTTACCTTTCAATTTTATAAAATTCACCTCATGGGGTGCATCTATAATAAACCATTAGAAATACAAACCACATTTCTTTTTTTTTCCTTTCAATTTTATAAAATTCACCTCATGGGGTGCATCTATAATAAACCATTAGAAGTGAGTGACAACAAATTAAAATAACCAAAATTCTCCTAATATTTTAAGAGTATTTTGATCATTTTATATTTTATGAATTATTTGTATAAAAAAAAATTTATAGATGCATGTGAGTGAGATGTTCTCTCTTGCTAAACAAAAGTGCCCACACCATCAATCCTACTCAATGTCGCCATTTTTGGTCCATAACAATAATGAATAAGTTTACCTTAACCGTGATGTCTCTGTTGTGATTAATTGCTGTGCATCAACAAACTTTTGCATATTCCTTATCCATTAAAACTGGGCTGGCCCATATGCACCCCTGACCCATCCATTAAAATTAAATAATGGAATTGTAACCAATTGAACATCAAAAGGTTAATGGATAGGTAAGTGCCAACAAATTGAAGAACTAATTGAACTTCTAGTACCAAATAAAAAAAGAATATCCAAACAAATAATTAATATTTTGCAACCTCAGGTCAAACATCGACTTGATGGACTCAAAACTCTAAATGTTCTTATTCCACATTAAGATCATTAATGAAACTAAAATTAGATTGGAATTAAAAAATTGCCAATTGAAATTTATTTTGTTTTAATGATAAAGATGGGAACCTTGAACTCAAAATCAAATTTCTTTTTTTTTCAAAATTGATGTAAGGATGCATGGAATCCTTTGAAGATCTTGACTGCAGTACCAAATAAGCAATTTGGTCCTGCCGGACCACAACGTGTGCTCCCAAAGTGGAGGATCAATGAACCGGGCCATATTCAACTTCTCCCTCTTCTCTATAAATAAATATAGTTTTAGAATATATGGACCTCTGGTTTTTTCTTGTCGGTTGAACTAGGTTGACTTTTAAGACTTGCCTACCTGCAAGGGTAATATTGTAATATTATTATCATCCGAGCTTTATCCCAACCCGCAAACTTACAATATATCACTTATAATTAATTATTTGAGATGCTCATTATTAAACTAAATAAATGTTTTGTATTGGAAAAATTGGAGCAGATTCAGCATTGGATGGACTATTTAAATAGTGAATAGTCCCTAGAAATCATTGTCCATATAATTTAACTGACTAATATAAAATTCAAGATAATCTGCTGACCATAAACAAGATTCTATTTCATTACAATATAAAAATGTACAAAGTAAACGGTTAGCAACCAGAACAAAGTATCTCCACTCCCTTTAAAGTTTAAACAAAGCAAACGACATTATTTTACTCTATTTACAATCAAAATTTGGCATACGTTTTTGCCAAGAGGTTTGTTTCATGGTTGGTCTCTCTGAACACCTGAACAAAATTAATATTTCCTCCTCTACATAAGCCAAGAATTTCATTAAGCACTTATGTTAACCTCCACCGAATGCATTGATCTCCTTTGCACCATTTGATTGTATTCAAAGAATCATCTTTATCTATAAACATTTCTACATGACTTATCCAATAGCTTTGACCCATGTAAAACTACTGGAACATTAGCCTCATGGCAATTTGGGGTGGCAATGGGTCGGGTGGTGGCCGGTTTGGCCCAGTCAGCCAGGCCCTAAAAAACTAGGGTTTGAGCCACAAAATGTGGCCTGAGAGCTAGGCCAGGGGCCGGGCAACTATGGCTCGTGAGTAGAGCCAAATCGAGCATGGGTTGGCCCAGGCTTGGGTTATGGCTGGCCATACCCTCTTTTTCTTTGCTTTTTTTTTTCTATATTTTTCATTTTATTTGGCCCAACCTAACCATGATAGGGCTAGGGCTAAGGCCTGGGGTTGGCCTGGGCCGTTTCTTAGGGTCTAGTGCTAGGCTAGGGTCAGGGATGGACCAGCCCAAGCCCAACCTATTGCTAACCCTAATGACAATAGCTATCCGTATTGCCCTTGAATATGTGATATTTATCTCCCCATTGTGATCTCTAAGCAAGCGACCCATCCATGCGATCTTTGGTTTGCCATTCGAAATTCCATCAAAATTTAGTTTACTGACTCTAAAGGTTTTTAAATTAGAACTTATGAATGTTTTAAAATTAGCCGGACTAAAACAGAATATATGGAATGCAAGTTTAATAATAATAAGAGCAGAAACAAGGAAGTGGTTAATATTGATGGTCAAGAAATACCTAAAAGAGATTGTTTCTAATATATAGGGTTCACAATCTAGGAGAATGGATAGATTGAGGAAGATGTCGTCTATAGAATTAGAGTTGTGTGAGTGAATTGGAGATGTGCATGTGGAGTTTTATGTGATCACGACATACCATTGAGAATGAAGGGGAAGTTGAAGAGGACCGTTGTAAGACCAATCATGCTTTATGGGATGTAACGTTGAGCAGTTAAGAAACATCATATCTATAGGTTGAGCGTACTTGAGAAAATGATGTTAAGATGGATGAGTGGCAAGGCAAGAAACAATGGAATTCAGAATAAATACATTTGAGGGAACTTAGATGCAACTTGGTTAAAAGTGAAACATTCTAAAAGAGTCAGGGGAAGGCCCCAAAGGACTGGGATAGAAATAGTGAGAAAAGATATGGTGACTTTTGGTATAACTGAGGGTATGATCCTTGATAGAGAACAATGAAAGAACAAGATTAATAAAGCCGACCTCAAATAATTGGTTTTAAAGGCTTGGATGTTGATGATGGTGATATGTACACATCTAAATTCTTTTCTTATAGATATCCACTATGTTCCCATATATATTATTCATTCTTTAATTATTTGACATTCTTCTACTCATTTCTTTCTATATTTCTACGGATACAATCACTATTGAGAGCGAGGATTCAAAAGTCGGCAAGTCGAATTGGACTCGCCCAGAAATACCGGGAATCACTCGGTTTTAGAGAAGAATCGGTGATGCCGTGCTGTAAATCGCCATATGACGTCATGAATCTCCCTCTTCTTCAATTCATGACATCATGGCCCGTTGATTCATGACATCATGGCCCGCCCGATTCTTCAACAGTGTACATTGTCATGGGCATTTTTGTAAATTTCAGGGTAAAATAAGTTAAAAATCACAAGAACCTAAGGTCTGCATACCTCGCCACGTGGCTCTCATTGCTTTGCACGCATTATAAGAAGTATTTATTCACTAACATTTCCTTTTACCTCTTCAATGTGGGATAATGTGAAAAGGTACTAACTTGAAACATTGATATATTATATTACTTTGTTTGCCTTTCTAATATTACTAAATTGCATGTGGCATACCAGCTATCACATATCTTCCTCTTGTGGAAGACGTCGGTTCGAATCCCCCCTCTCTAGAGGAAATGTTTCTTTTCCTTTTTTTTTGTCAAATTTTTTTCTTATAAAAAAAATGAAAGGTTTTTTTTATCAATTTCGCTTTTTCGTCAAAAAAAAATCTTATCAATAAAATAAAAAGTTTCTTATAAAAAAAAATGAAAGGTTCTTATCAATTATTTTTCTTGCCAAATTTCTTTTTTTTGTCAAAAAATAAAAGGGTTTTGTCAAAAAAATGAAAAGTAATAAAAAGCTATTGTAAAAAAAAAAATTCTTATAAAAAAATAATAATACAACAAGTATTTTTTGTCAAAAAAAAGGTTTTTTCTAAAAAACAAAAAAAAAATGTAATACGGCAAACATTTCTTGTAAAAAAATAAAAGGTTTTTGTCAAAAAAAACTAAAAGGTTCTTATAAAAAATCATTCTTTATTGTAGTCCATGTATGATTATATACTTCATCTTTAATTGTTAAAATAAGTTCATACAGAGAAAAAATATCTCAATATTCACATATTGATGAAAAAAATGAAAATTAATAATGTAGTACCTCGATTTCTTATTGGATTCCTAAAAAATAACATTTATAATGAATTTTAATAATTTTTTTAGATTTTTTTTTAAAGCTTAATCTGACCGATTTGGCCGATTCCCTATCCGAATCGCCGATGCACCGATCCTGATGGGTTTTTTAGGTGCCCGATCCGAACCACCGATCCATTTTTTAAACCACTGATTCAGAGTGTATAAAAACGAAAATACAAAAGCTTACACTTGACTTTGTATACAATTTTGATAATACAACTCAAAAATCTTATATGTTATAACTCAAATTGGCATTACAACCCTCAATGATAGCAACATTACTAAGATTACAGTCAACAAACAATTCTTATACACTCATAATAAAGAGGATACAACTCCATTAGGGTCTCTTGTCCAAGACAAATCGAAAGTATACATGGATATCAACAAACTATACATGTATGTATTGTATTTAAAAATGAAAAATGTTTCTATGTGACCCCAACAACATATAAGTTATATGGGACCCCCTCAGTACCTCGATCTGAATCAAACGGCTACGATTATTCATACCTCAATGTCATGCAAAATACTGTTTTATTTTTTATTTCATTTCTTAATAAATAGTTTTGGATGAAATTTTAGGCATCCCATCATAAAACCTAGAAAAAATAAATAAATATTTTCTATCAAAATGAATGACCAAAATACCCTTTTAATTTTCAGGGGTATTTTGGTAATTTTTCATCACAAAAATATTTATTATTATTATCATCATGTGCACCCCTATCAAATCTATGCATGTCCCAAATTTTGCTTTAAAATGATTTATATAATACAAATTAAAAATAAAAAACTCTGAGCCATCCGATCAAGATCTGATGGTTAAGAGCTAATTTGTGACATTGTGACTCAAGCCATCTTAGCCATCTAGTTAGATCTGATGACTGAGACTAGGGGTCATATATATTATATATGCGGGTGGGGTCACATAGAAAGCCGTCCCTTTAAAAATTAGGATTATCTACAAAGAGACCATTTATCTTTTGTACATAGAGGTTACAATCATTCTTGTCTTTTAAATTTCAAAATGCGTGGTTGTAAGAGTGTCATTGTATAGACATAGTTTCGAAAAAAAAATTTGGACTTTGTGACTCACCCCAAGGCATCAAATTTGATATCTAATAAGTAGAAATGATTGTGACCTCCATGTACAAAAAGATAAATAGTATTTTTATAGATAATACCTTAAAAATTTTGCACTGCAAATTGACAATGAAAAATTATGCATTAAATGGCTTTATAAAGCTCAATAAAATGTGATCGCTACTATTACAACACCATATGCTCAAGCAAATAATACAACATTACTATGGGAAGCCAATTGAAGCTCTTGGGTGCCCAATTTAAGGCCTTAGGTTTTAGCTTTGTGCCATAGTCTGATATGTGATGCCATATCTCAAATTCCAACTAAATTCAATCTATTAAAGGTGGGAAACCAAGCACATACTGATATACACTTGAAAAGAATGGAATGATTTCAAAGATCAAAATGATCAAATAAATAATGGGCACGTGGAAGAGAAGAAAAAGGCTAGATGACCAAACCGATTTCAAATTTTCCCAGTATAGCAAAAGGAAATTTCGCCATAATCTCTCCTTATAAAATCACCATTTAGCGCCCGCCTCTACAGTCCACATCAAATATCTCATGGAGATTCCACACAAAGATTCGGGATCAAAGACAAGGAATAGCAGCTCAGACATATGCCCCCCCCTATCTCAATCGGCATATGGCGGCCATGCCATTGAATTGAGACACTGCGTATTCCCTTTGGCTATATAATTGTGCGGTTTTTAAAAATTTAAAAGCTGATTTCCTCAATAAATTCTCTTATCCAAATGGCAGAGACATTTCTTTCCGCTCCTTTTTTTGAGTTACCAAGGAATGAGGAAGAGTGTATAGGAAAGAGAAAGTTATGTTCGTCTCCCCAGAAACCCATGCTTATCGATCTAGTTTCTATGAGTTTTTCCTTAAGATTTTTGTAGATTAATTGACTAATCTTAATGTCAAAATCTTAGAAAAATATCAGTCAATTGAACTACATAATTCACAAAACGAAATCTCATAAAAACTAAAACAATTGAGCATGGATGATCCTTTCAACATTTTAGAGCAATCTTAGATCAAGGAATTATGAATCAAAGACTTGATCAAGAAACCTTACTGTAATTTAGTTTTTACAGCAAGAAAGAACTTCAAAATCAATGGAGGAAATATTAGATCTTACTAAATTGAAGGACATTTTAGTTGCTAGATCATCCATGGCTTTGGTGGAGCTTGAATTGATCATAAATAGAGCCATCAATGGAGCTTTCTCTCACTAGAATTCATCTCCTCACTTAATTTAAGTTTTTTCATGGAGAAAGAGAGAGAAAATAGAGTGGTTAGGGTGTGCCACACACTAAGGACAAGAGAGAATGAGACTGGCGTGCACTTAGAAAGAGAAAATAAGAACTCAAGAGTATGAAAAGGAGAGAAGAGTATTTATAGGCTTCTAGCCATCAAATGTATAGATGCTTCTAGATTGATGAATCTAGACCTTTCATATCATCAATCTATTGTTACAAAGAAATGCTTGATCATTGTCCACTATCCGCCATCATGCCATCAATGTGTGGTATGGATTTAAATACTATTACCATCCTACTTAAAAACTATAATTCACTCTATTTTCCCTTGTGCGAAAATACCCTCGCTCTTTTCAAGTAATTAGAACCTAAAATCAAGTTGGAGGCATAGCCTTGAGGCAATTAAGTAAAATTCCAGCAAAAATCAAATTTGAAACTTTCTTTCCATTTTGTAAGAGCACGTGAGGCTAATCAAATGATACCACATAAGCTGGTTGCTTAAGTGCACAATAACCACATACCCTTAGGGGTCGTCTGGATACCAATAAATCTATTACATAAAAATAGATTATAAGAAAATATGACATTTCCACTGATTGGGTACATTTGAATGGTAAGGAAATAGAAATATATTACGCGATATTACACAAGATTTCCCCAAAACCCATGAAATCGATTACGCATGGGGAGAGGTGAAAAATCTATTACCTGCCTTGACGGGTAATCTGTGAAATATTTCGCGTGCGTCTAATTTGTGAGAAATGTTTCACGCATCTCTTTCTCTCTCTCTCTCAAAACTCACAAAACCCATTCCTGTCTCTCTCTACTCTACCCAAGCCACCTCTTCTCTCTCTTCCTCTACAATCCCAAGTTCACTCACGAAACACATTCCCCCTCTCTCTCTCTCTTTCTACTCTACCCAAGCTGACTCTTCTCTCTTCCTCAGCAACCCAAAGTTCTTCCCACCCAATCCTGCACTCACTCTCTATCCCTTTTAAGCCCTTGAAGCACATGTATGCTCTCGTTAATCTTCATACTTCTCTCTCTACCCAGCCTTCTTTAGGGTATCATTCTACGGACATTCTGGACTCTCCATGTCCTTTATCAGGGTTTTAGATATTGCTTGCAATTACTAACACATGAAGAAACTGTGAATGGATTTGTGATGAAATTGCTTCTTTTTAATGAATCGAGTTGTTTGGTATCCATTTCGTGAGATTTTCTTTGACATTTTGATTTTTAGGAATCGATATGTTTGGTATCTTTTTTCTGTTTTTCTATTTTTCATTGATCTATTGGGATGTTGAATGCACTTTATTATCTACGTTGATGTTTTTCTCTTGGTTTTTGTTGATTATTTAATCTCATGAGCTATGTACCATGATGCCTTTCCTTCATTTCTTTTCTCTGATTTGTATGGAGATTGATCAATATGTTATAAGATACTCAGATTTTCTGTTATTATTTGTTCAATGCATATAATGAAAATAATTTCAGTCACATATAGGCAATTGTTGATAAATGTTGGTAATGCATTCCTATATTTCTTCCAGACATAGCCAAACAGTAGCAATGTACTTCCTAGGTTGCATCAAAATACTACCCAAACAGTGACAACCCATTTGCAGATAATGTATTACGCCAGTAATATATTTCACATACAATATATTTCTAGATATCCAAACGGCCCCTTAGGGTTTAAGTTGAAAGATCAAAGCTTATGACCCTTCTAGAAGGCTCACACATGGGTATAAACCACTTTCTTTTCACATTTAACATATGCTAAAAATTAATTTTCCAATTTTATAAAATATCCCAAACTAGTACAATTAAATGCCCCTCACATAAGTACACAAATACATAAAGGACAAGGGAGTCCCCATGGGGGTTTGGATGTCATTCCCATGTGCTGCCTCAAATAAATCAACAAATATAGATAAGAGGAAGACCTCGTGTGCTGCCCATTGCATTGATATTATATTAGAGGAGATAGGCAAGATCCAAATTGTGAAGGAGACTTTCAATAAGGACCATAATAAAATTTATATATAACCACTATAAAATCCTACTTTTGTTCAGACAATGATCTGATAAAAAGAAGATAATCAGGTCTGCCATACTTTTTTTGTGATAGATTACTTGACTGTGGACTCCACTCGAAAATCCCAATTTGTATTGAAGAGGTTGTTCACCAGCAAAGAGTGGTCAAAAGGCCATCTTTCAAAATCTAAAATGAGTAAAAAGGGAAGGGCATAGTCACATATATGAGGTTCTGGTTTCGGTGTTCCAATGTCATAGAGGCCACTGCCCCTTTGATAACAATGTTAAGAATTATAGATGCTAATAAGAAAGCCACCATGGGCATCCTTTACAAAGGGATTGAAACGGCCAAAGCAATTATTCATGAGAAGTGTAGTTTTGCGGCAAAAGTGGTCAAGATAATCAAAAGAAGGTGGGACAGCTAATTGGGCCCCCCAATTCACTATGCAGGTAAATATTCATTTATATATTTAGACTGTTTAATTGTAAAATATTTTTTAATGTGAATTTAAGGGATGACTCTGAAAAGAAGATGAAGCCCTACGACCGAAGAAAGAAGAAAGAAGATACTCGATCGACTGAAGAAAAAGGAATTATGAAACTAGACCAACATCTTTCTTTGACAAGAATTTGATATTGAGTATGAACCTCCTTCAGTCGGTAATAAATATCTAAAAGAAAGACTTTCGATAAATGACCTTTCTTCATTTATATATTTTCTTGGTTTCTACTTCAACCCGTTAGATTTCTATTTGACACCTGAACATCCCAACACGATTATGGAAGGGGCCATACACATTATTGCTAGGCTAGAGAGAAGCCATCGAAACCATGAAGCAACAGTACATGAGGTAAGAGTTAATGTTTGGGTGATAACTTCATTGACTTGTTACATTTGTGAGGAATAACTAATGCACTAAAACAAAATATTTTTCTTAGCCTTTCTATGTATAAGGATGTGATAAGATCCTTCGAAAGTAAGCTTGCCAAGAATTCTTGAACTAAGATGGATCCAGGTTAAACCCTAACTAATTTGTTGCTTTTTTGTATCTTTAATCTTATGAAACATTTTTGCCCTTACAATGCAAACTAGCTGAATGGTGGGAGATGTATGGAAGTGATGTACCTCACCTAATAAGAATATCAATCAAGGTGCTCTCCCAAATATGCTCTTGCAACAATCCTAAAAATTTAAAAAAAAAAACAAACAAAAAAAAAAAAAGAGAAAAGATACTTTTAAATAGGTGATGGTTCGTATGAGCATGATGGTCCATAGGGACCATCACTATTTTCAAAAGTTTTTACTTGGTTTAAGCTGTTGCTTGCTGCTTTGCCACGTCCTTTAGTGGACATGGTTTTCATATGTTAAAAACGGACTTTTAACGCGACACCTCAGGTATGAGGTGGAGCCTAATAAAATAATATAATAATATGTTATAAGAATTTAAATAAGGGAGGTGAGGACTCCCACCATAGAAAATTTTGAGATCTCTCTCTCTGGTCGAAACACAGTGAACTCCTCTCGAGCTGAATTTTTATCGGAAGCTCCCTCTCAAATATTTGTGTGTAAGTGACATCATCTTCCTGAAAAATAGTCTGTTTTTAATAAATAGTGATATTTCCATCCAGGATCTTTATTTTATAAGCTTTGGGTGTAAGTGACCTAATTGTCTTGAAAAATAGTTCATTCTTTTTAAAAATAAAATGAAATAATTATTTCTACTTATTATCATAAATTTTAGGCGCGATAAATTTTATGCGCACGCGACCTCATTATCTTGAAAAATAATCTTTTTAATAAAAATTGTGATATTTTATCTATGTTAGAAATTTTAAATGCTGTAAATTCTTATAAAAATAAATTTATTTATTTTTCTTATCTATTGTTAGAAAATTTTAGATACTGTAAAATTATTAAAAATAAATGTGATATTTCTACTGCGAGTAAAATTGTGAGAATTCTTTCTACTGGTTTTGAATATTTAGACATTGTAAATTTCATGTATAAATGACTGCCTTATTATTTGAAAACTAATATTTTTGCATTTGATTATAGCATTGTCTGTGAAATGTTCATTTGTCAATTGATATCCCATAAATTGTGATAATTCTGTATTCTTGAATTTCTATAAGAGTTTTTCTATACATATTAAATTGGCACTTATGCTAGAATGTCTATACGAACTGCTACCTTTCTAAATTTGAGCCCAAAATATTTGACTGGTTATTTTTGAAATGTTATTGAAAGTGAATGTTATTAATGGTTTCAGTGAGATTCATATTAATAATTTCAGTGATATGTTGAGTACATGATATTGTTGCTTTCGAATGTTTAAAGAGATTTAGAAATACTTTAAGTATGCAAGTGGACTCATCCGGTTCGTCGGTGAGGTATAAGTGGACCTATCCGGGACGCCGGTAGGGATTAAGTGGACTCATCCGGTACGCCGGTGAGGTAAAAGTGGACCTGCAGGGATTAAGTGGACCTATCTGAGACGCCGATAGGGATTAAGTGGACCCATCAGGACGCTGATGAGGTATATAGGTGACCTACTTGGGACGCGAGTAGGGTATTTTATGAAATCTTTTTAATTATACATTGATGTTAAAATGTGATATGTATTTTAATTATTCGGATTATACTTAATTATGCATTTTTTAAAGTGAAACTGTTAATGCATTCTTGTTAATAGATCTCCTTTTTGAAAATAGATATCTTTCAAACA
>NW_006497658.1:2645646-2660231 GCF_000471905.2 Amborella trichopoda
TCCCCGTTTAGTTGTAGTTAAAGTTTTCTTCTATTTTTGTAATAGCATCTCTTTCTTAGATAGGTGGTTTAGATGAGAATAGAAAATCCTCGAATACTACAACAGATTTTCCTATCAAAGTAAAAAGCCTCATATTGGTTAACTTTTCTTAGTTAACGACAAACTCTTATCAAACCCATGAATTGAAAATATTACTTGTAAGTAAAAGGACTCCATCTTTTCTATCTTCCAACCCCCTAAACACTTTTGACCATATATTATTGACCTCAACAACTTATGAAATAACTTTATCTCTTTCTCTCTAAAACTCCATCTCTCTCTCACGTCATCGTCTCTCTCTCTCAAAACTCCATATCTCTTTAAAACCCAAACTCCATCTCTCTCTCTCACATCATCGTCTCTCTCTCAAAACTTCATCTCTCTCCCTAAAATTAAACACCATCTCTCTCTCTCTAAAATCCAAATTCCATCTCTCTCTCTCTAAAACTCCATCTCTCTCACACACATAAGAAGGTGTGCTTGTGTTCAAGTTCAAGCTAAACCCCTTGGCTGGTAAACTCACCGAGAAGCGAAAAGAAAGAGATGAAGTTTTAGAGAGAGAGATGGAGTTTGAATAGGGTGTCATTTTAGTGTTTGTTTTGGTAAAAAATTTATGTACAAAGGCGTCCAGGGGATTGTAAGATAGAAAAGATGGAGACATTTTGCTTACAAGTAATATGTTCAATTCTTGGGCCTCATGAGATATGAAAGTTAAAAATAAGGGATAAGGAGATATTTTTTCTTGAATTTATTTAGCCTCGTACCTTATATGCAAATTAAATCAAAGTTTCACTATAGATTCCCAAGGCATTTCCCTATCTTCACAAAAAAAAATTGTTTCGATTGGAGTCTATTAAGGTAACCTATTATCCCGCAGTCCATTCCATTTCAGCAGTTAATGTAGGGGTGGCAACCGGTCTAGTATAGGTCGGGTTGGATTGGACCAGGACCCAGACTAAAATAGTATTCTAGTTCAGTTTTTGGACCCAGACCCAACCCATCAGGTCCCAAAATTGGACCCATACCCATCTGGTCTCGGGTCGGGTCCATAGCCACACTCACTGTGAGCTTCTTTTTCTTTCTTTTTTTGCCCTTTTTTTATCATCATATACCCATATTATTGGCAACAAGGTCACAGTCACCAGCCAGGAAATTTCAAGGCTGTTTGATTTGTCGTTTAATAGCAAATGATGGCTACGAGTTCTTATTGTATACGATCCTTAATACACCCAAACGAATAGGGCTTAAAGTAAAATATTATATCTTCAACGCTTTACGGGTATGGGTCAGGTCCAGTTGGACCCAGACCCAAATATTCCAGACCCGAATAATATTTGGGTCAAGGTTTTTGACCCAGACCCAACCCGCCGGGTCCAAATGCTGGACCCATATGTCAGGTATATCTGGCACGTCCAGGATCGGGTCCGAGTCCATTGCCATCCCTAATAATAATAATAATAATTATTATTATTGTTATTATTATAATAACAATAATAATAATAATAATAATTATTATTATAATAACAATAATAATAATAATCACTTGTTCACCAAATGTTCGTATTTCCCTAATCACATGTTCACCAAATGTTCATATTTCCCCCGTCAAAATTTTAGCCTCATATGAGTAGGCTAGCTCTTCAAACCATAGCTCACAATGAACTTTTGGAACACCCTTCAAATCAACTCTAACTTCTAGAGCATTTGAACTAAAATCTTATTGTAACATTTTCAAATGCGCCAATAAAGTGGGGATAAAAAGTCATCATTTGGGGTCATTTTTGCAAACGCATCTCAATGTCTAAAATAGTTAAGAAAATGTTTGAATTTTAATTTTTTTTTTCATAAATCATAATGATCAGAAATTTTGTAGATGTGTACGCTTTAGTGAGATGCATATGAATAAAATATAAAACAAATAATTTGAATGATAAAAATTACACAAACTACCCCTATAAAGTTTCAGTAGAAATTTCATCATTTTATTTTATGACTATTATTTTTTTAATATTTTATTTTGGTGCAACTTGTTAATATGTACACACACTCCAAATTTTAAATAAATCTGATTAGTGAAATAATTATAAAAATTCAAATACTATCAAACAACTATGACCGTGTGATGAACTTTGAACGGTGATGAGGTGTAGGTGAAGTACTGTAGAACTTCACCTATAAGCGTTTTGTAGATGCTTCCTTTGTTATAGATGACAGAAAAATTAAAAAACTAGTAAACAAAATCTACTTTTCAAAAAATCTACTTGTGATTGGGGTATTTTCACAAAAACCAAAAAGTGTGATACTTAATATTTATAGCCAAAACACTTCCCAACAATTGTAAAGACAATCACTGAAAAGTTCTCAAAAAAATATATCCCAAATTACAAAACATATCCCAATTTCTTGTTTTTATTTTTTTAAATTTTATTTTTTTGAAACACCCAATGAGCTTCAAATTTTTTATAAACATTTATCATGGTTAAAATATTAATTAATGTTTTATGTAATTGTAATAATTTTATCATGCTACAAAAAATTCAAGATATTCAATTTTTCACTAAGTTTTAATGAAATTTTATTTTAAGGAAAATTTTTACGAAACCTAAAAGATAAGGAGGGGAGATGTGGCAGGGCAATATGGCGTAAAAGTGAATGACAAGGGAATAGTTGGATGTAATTTTTATAACAAAGAAATTGATAGCGATATTTTTTCACCTAAAAGAACACCATGAAGGGTATGTGGTAATGTCACATTTTGTAACGATGTGCCAGCGGCAGTAAAAGAACAAATGTTAAAATCCCTTGTGGATAGAAAAGGAAAAAAGGTGCCGAGACAAAAGGATGCGGGGGAGATAGGGAGATGGTACGAAGGTCTCATAGATGAGGTTAAGGACAAAAAATGAGAGTTCCAGGCACAAATGGAACAGGCTAGGAACGACAGCCTCTAAGACCTGGACTATAGACAAATGAAAACTCAAAAGATATGTCTCCAATACCCGACTTGACCCCCACAAGCCACATTACCATAAGAAAAAAAATTAAAATTTCCATCAACATGGAAATTCATGGGAAAAGCTCGAAAGATGATTGACATGTTTTAGTTTACTAATTTCATGCTATTAAATCTTGCAAACTCGGAATACTTAGCGTAGATGGTATCTGCTATAGATGATGGAGGGCCAAGTTTCAAAGCCTCCCAACAACGATGATGTATGACCAGGTTTCAAAGCTCTAACAACGAAAGACCTTGAAGGGCCATATTTAAAAGATGTTGTTGATGAGTAGGTAAGCATATTGCGCAGTTCAATATCTGCTGGCCAATCACTGGAGTAACCATCACGATAGACGGTTGGAAGGACAAGGGCCACATACATTATGTCAATTTTTTAATAAGTTTCCCTAAGTACATTGTTTATCACTCTAGCATTGACCTATCAAATAAAAAAATGACTGCAAAAAACTATTATGTACCCACATGGACAATATTGTAGATGAGGTTCGGGCTGAAAATGTGGGCCAAGTAGTGATTGACAATGCTGCAAATTATAGAAAAGCAAGGTTATTGCTAATGAAGAGAATGCCCAATCTTTATTGGACTCCTTGTGCTGCCTACTGAATTAATTTGATATTAAAAGACATAGGGAAGCTAAAAAGGGTTAAAAATTATAGTTGAAGTGTACAAGATTTATATACAATTACACATACTTTGATAATGGAACATTGTAGGCGAGAGATTGTCAAAGAGTCCACTACTAGATTCGTAACAATGTTCCTTAATATATAATCACTATTGGGCATCAATACATGATTGCAGTTGATGATACGCTATGATGAGTGGCAATATGATAGATAAGCAATGAGTCAATGTGGATGGGAGGTTGAAAGCATCTTTGTTGACTAGAGGTTATGGGCTCGATACAACCATGTTATTTTTGTAACTAAAAGTCTAATGCAATTGTCGATGTTAGTTGACTCTGATGATAAGTTCAACAATAAGTTTTCTGTTTGATGCGCAAGAGAAGGTATATTTCAAAATAACATATGGACTAATGAGATATTGGCGATCGTCCATCGTAGATGGAGACAACAACTGCATCGTGATATTCCTGCGGCAGGTAATTTATGATTCATTATTGTAATTCATGTTTTTATCTCAATTCTAAGTAAATTTGTCATAATTAATAATATAATAAATCATGTGCAGGGTTCTCTTTAATAAACAAAACTTATACTCAAATGTCATTTAAGATGATGCAGATATCATGGAGGGGTTGATAAACTGTATCTACAGGCTGAAGCCTGATCTTGATACTCAGATGGAGTATATGACGCATGTAAATCTTATGTAATACGTGTTTGTATAAAAGTTTTAATTCAAAATAACAAATTGCATTTCTATGTTGTACTAATTTCTCATATACGCCTCTTGTTATTTGTAGCTTATTATGTACATGGGGAAAAGCGGGTAATTTGCATATAACAATGCCAAAAAAGCAGTTGCAAAATTGCACTCAGGTTACCTATAATATTTTAGTACAATATGATTTGTGTTTTGTTTTTTTTAATTCATTATTTTTCCATTGTTAAGTATTTTTTCTGTTTACCTATGTTAGCAAAATGGTGGACGTTACACGAAATTCGAACAAAAAAACTATAAAAGTTTGTAATCAGAGTACTTAGCCAAACCTGTGCTTCTTTGGGGCACGAAAGAAACTAGAGCACATTCTAGTGGATACATGCCCTTAGGCGGAATAGTTTATAGACTTGGACACTGCACACCTGGTGTATATCCACTACAACTTGAAATTGAGATAGAGACAAATAAGGAAGAACCTCTACTGATTACATGCCAATCAACATTGATTACGTCTTCCAAAAGGACATTGTTGATGAGTGGGTATCGCAAAGGACCCTAGTATTAGACCATGATTTTCTTAGGGGAACAGTTGTCGATATGGATGATAATGCAAACATTGCATCACCCAATAAAGTAGACGTAATAGAGGACATGGACACCGACTAAGAGGAGTATGCAAAGGACAAAGATGAGAAGCATGATGATGAGGAGATAGATGAGGCAATGGAAAACGATTGGCAAGATCCAGTTGTAGAGTAATGTGAAGGGGGACAACATGATATGGTGTTGGATGTACAAAAAAATGATCAATTGGTATTCGTTCGGGAGGAAATCCAGACTCAAGCCGTATCAGCTACTCGATAAAGGAAAAATAAAGCCGTAGCTGACACCGTAATCAGGTTGTTTTCGATGATGACAATGTTGAAGCTGCTAACACAAAACATGGTGGGGGAGATTATAAAAGTTGGACAAGTCTATGAGACTTTGGCCAAAGGGGTATTACGGGAAATATAAGACTCCATCAGGGCTTACTTAGATTTTTCCCCCAATGAACCCTAATAACAAAACATAACAGTACCGTGACCACCCTCACCACTCTCATTACTAATAGTCATTATTAATTGTACTTTGTAACTGCTTATATTGAATTAATGTCAAAATCTAAATTGTCAAAATTTCTCCTTGGTGAACTTTGATAGTGAGACACAACATTCTCTTTAACGCCTTCGCCACTCTCATTACTATTAGCTATTATTGGTTGGACTTTGTAACACCTTCCATTGACTTAATGACAAATTCTAAATTGTGTTGCATATCTCCATAGTCTTCATATATTAATTTATTTTTTAAAAATTAATATATAAAGACTGCATATATTAATTTTTTAAGATAAATGCACAAAGTTGTTTTAATTTTTTTAAGATAAATGTAGGTAATAAGATAGTACATACACTTAATCTATATTTTTTCATGTCTTTTGATTTTCTTTAAGGGGATTTTGACCCTTTTTTTAAAAAAAAATCTACTAGACTAAACCAGCCTGGTTAGCCCAGTTCCTATCTAACCACTTCCGGGCCCATGTCCAATTAACTATTTCATTTCGATTTTTTCAAACATTGGTTCTAGTGAATTAACCAATAAAAATATTCAGATGCAGTCTCCTTCCAAATTTCCATCTTTGAGATGGAATTTGGCCTTAAACTCTCACAATACCATTGACTACCACAAGCATGAACCTAAAAATAAAATGGATGATGAACCTTTAAAAGCTACCATTTTGGATTGTGTTTATAAACATCCATGTTGAATTTTTCTAAATCATCATAACTACATATTTTTTGAGCTGCAAAATCATATATCTACAGTATAATGCATCTAAAGTGACCTAAAATATGTGACAAGTCTTAGATCTATCTCAACTTGATTTCGAGAAGGGAAAACATTTGAATAAGTGTGTCCGATGGACTTCTCCATTCTTTTTTTTTTTTTTTGAAAATTATCAGAAATATACCTTAATTTTCACCTAATTAGAACAAACCCCATACTTTTATTAACCTCGTCCATACCCTGTTTTTTCATTTGACGTTCGATTTACTAAAATGACTTTCACAGTAGTAGTATGTCATTCAATTCTCTTCTTTGCCTTTTTTAGTTTTTTTTAGAGTTGGGAGTTTGGTTGTTTGCAATTAAATTGTCTTGATTTCGTCCTTTTGGTGATGGAAGCAAGGATTAGTTGACTTTCGGTGGAATGAGTACTGGATTGGAGGGATTCCTTTGTTTTAATTCATTTTGAATTTGTGTTTCTTACTTGTTGGAAACGCTTATTGTGCTTCAATGCGTTTTTTTTACGGGGTTTTTTAATGCGTTTTTGCTCCTTCTTTTTTCTTTTTTTTCTTGAATTTAATTTCCATTATCTTAATGGAAAATCACTTAGGAATCTGTATTTCCTTTTTCTTTCTTTTCATGTAGGATGAGTTATAATCAAACTATAGAGTTCTCGCTATCTCTCACGTTTTGCCTTTGTTATATGCGGTTTCTCTCTTGAAAATCGATATGAATATTCTTTTTGGAAACTCTTAAATGGATGATGAATAGATGTAAAAACATTTCGATATGAATATTTCCTTTTGGAAACTCTTAAGTAGATGATGAATGAAGGTAAAAGCTTTCATATACAGTATTTTAAAATACGTACGCTATGCTTTTCGAGTGCATAGTTTACTATTATTTTCTTCTTCATTTGAGAGGATTTTTTGGATATGAAATTTTGATAACCACCTTAGAATCACTCTATGATTATTCTAAAAAAAAACAAAATTTTAGCATTACGGTACTTATACAGTAATGAAGCCTTAAGTAACGTAATAAAACCCTTTAGCATTACAGTACTTACAGTAAAAAAAGGCTAAAAATACGACTACAGTTAAGACTATTTTGGTAAAAAAAGTGCTAAAAACGAGAAAAAATGGTATGAACGAGGTTAATGAAAGTATGAAGTATTTTATAATTAAATATGTGGATATGAGGGTGCATCCCTAGTGTGAGGGTATACCCAAGTGGACCACACCTCTTCATGTTTGACTTACGTTACTACATGAAGGGAAGTGATGAGAGGTTGCATCTCTTCATGAGGGGTTCCCCTCCCATGAATGACATTCATCATACACCAAAAATGTGCTAATTCATGAGGAATAACCTCCCACATGCATGAGATGGTCATTTATCTCATTATAAAAAGGGGACGGATGGATGTCTCTACATACTACAATACACGAGAAAGTGTGAGAGTTAAACTCTTGAGAGAGAGAGTACAATCCTTTTCCTATTTGAGATCTAATGAGACATCCAGCCTTGAGAGATAAAAGAGTTGTCGAAAAAGTCGAGCTTGTACTGCTACTATCACATTTTGTGAGAGTGTTCATGAGCTTCTACCTCGTTCGGGATTTGCGGTGTGGAATATATTTCGAAAGCTCTAGTAATTGTCGAATGTGTCTATGTGAGTTGATCGTTTATTACATTCGTTCATCAAAATTATTGTGCGAGCACTCATATGTGATATCAGGTTTCCCGTTGTTTTGTTTTTTTTCGTTTTAGCCATTGGGCCATTGGACCGTATATTTTTAATAATTTTTCTTTTTTTTTTCAGCAATTTAGTGGGAAAGACATGCGTTAGCTCTATATTTTTAATAATTTCTCTTTTTTTTTTTCAGCAATTCGGTGGGAAAGACCTGCGGTAGCTTTTTTTTTTTTTTTTCCAGTAACGGATTGATAAGAAAGTTAACATTTTATTATTTTATTATTATTATTTTTAAAGTGACTCAACGGTGAAGAGAGGCCGTACCCATTTTTCTAAATAGATCAGGGACATTTTTTATTTATTTTTGAAAGTGGGGTGTACCAGGTACGAGGGTGTTATCACCACGACCTACCCCTTTCCTTAATGCGTTATTGGATTACCGCGAAATCACGTCTCACATAAACGGGATAACGTGGGACGGCGGCCCCCACTTGGCGGAAGAATACTTTTCCCGTGCGGAAAATGGGGACATGGCCCTTTTTACGCGTGATCGTACGCGGGCCCTCTTTCTCTCTTAGACGTGACCGACCTTACGCGCGTTCAGTGGGCCCCCACACCATTCCTCCACCGCGCCCACTTTCTCTCTCTACACCTTGCCTCCACCCCCACCCCCACCCCCACTCTCTCTCTCTCTACACCATACCCAACTCATACGCAACGATGCTCCATTGATTCCCTCCTCTTTAGGGCAAACCTCTGCTTCTGATTCTCTCAGCCGCATGGGTGATTTGATTGTACAGGTTTCAACCTCATTCACGCCTTAGAATCCAGCTCCTCTTCATAACCATGTCACAGAAGCGTGGCAAAGAGCAGGATGGCAGTTCCCCCGAAGAAAAGCGTCAAAGAGTTCCCGCCCTGAGAAGGTCGGTCCGAAATGAAGCTCTTTTTTCGTTTTTTCTTTGTATATGTGTCTGTGTGGTTCTATGTCTAATTTGCAGTTGGGTGGTAGTGGTGGTTTGATATTTCATCTGTGATATGATTTTTTCGCGATCTGCGTTTGCCATGTGTTTTATTGCTTGCTTGATTAATGGTAGTTCGCTGATGTGATTTTTGCCATCGAAGGAGCAGATGTGGGTTTTTGTTTTTCTTGGGTTTTTGGTTTGGAGGTTTGATGAACAGTTTGCGGTTCTTTGGCAATGGGCACATACGTGTGTTATTGGATGCTATCTAAAAGCTGTCATTGCGTCGGTGTTCTCTGAATTCATGCTAAGTTTTTTTTTTTTTTGGTTTTTCTTATTTATTGATCCAGGTTTCACATTTGAAGGACATTTATTCTTAAGAAAAAGGTCTAGTGTAAACTTTCTTTGGGATTGTTTTGATATGCACGAAATGATTGGATTATATGTGGCAGAGTGATTCTGGAAGCGGTGAAGATGGACACAATTCAAAAAATCTGTTCCACATTGGAGCCCGTGCTTCGTAGAATTGTGAGTGCATTATTATTTTATCCCATGAAAGATAGTACTTCTATTCGATGTTTAGATTCTCTTACAAAACTTAAAAGCTCATTTCTTAGCCAGTGGTTTACTTAGGACTTCTGAATGTTACTCTTTTATCTGTCCTAGATGTCCACTTTTGGTTTTTATAATGTCAATAGTGAGATTTAACTTGTATTATCAGCATCCACGGATTCAAAAACTTTGTTTAGCTTGTTGAGAACAACCGACTCACTAGCTTCTGATTCTTTCTGTGAGGATGGAGATTGAACTCTATGAACATGTCTAGGTTGCAATAAAACCATCATAGAAGCTTTGTTCCCATGAAAGCATCAGAAATTCATGAAAGATATGGCTGCCAAACTATTATTAAGCAAGTTATTACTTCAAGAGTCAATAGTCATGTTAGGGGTTCATGGTCTTACTTAGCCATCCGCCCTTGATTCAGAGCTTTGTTTCCTTCCAATATGGCATTGTTTAGCTATGTTCGTAGGCCCTCCAAGTCAATGCCTTGACCTAGTAAGTGTCATGGTCACCTATATCTACAGACATACCCGCAAAGAAAACATCCGCCTCCCATCCCTTTGTGATATTCAACAAGAAAATAGTCATATCTCCACACCTATCAAAACCTATTTGCTTTGCCAAACTATAATGTCTCAAAATTCCTTGTTGCCAACCAACAACAAGTTTCAGATGGACAAAGTCGTCGTCGTCATCATCATCATCCAAGCCTTATCCCAATTATTTGGGTTGGCTACATAAATCCTGTTCCTCCATTCTTCTCTATCAAGGTCATACCCCTCAGTAAGACCAAAAGTCACCATATTTTTCTCACTATTTCTATCCATGTCTTTTTGGGCCTTCCTCTTGCCCTTTTAGAGTGTTCCACTTGAACCAAATTGTACCTCCAAACTAGTGCTGTTTTAGGTCTGCACATGGGCAGCCCCACCTGTCTATTTTCCCTTGTCGTATCGCCTATTGAAGCCACACCTAAGTTCCCTTGTATGCATTAATTTCGAATTTTATGTTTTCTTGTCTTGCCACTCAGGCATCTCAATATCTGCATTGTAGCTACGCGCATCCTATTGATATTGTTTCTTCACTGTGCAACATTATGTCCATAGAGCATGACAGGCCTTACAACTGTCGTATAAAACTTCCCCTTCAGTCTAAATGGTGTGCGAGATCACATCAAATTCTTGATGTACATCTCCACTTCGACCACCCAGCTCTAATTTTATGTGCGACATCTTCCTCAATCTCTCCATTCTCTTGGATTGTCGATGTTGGGAACAATCGTTTTTAGGTATTTCTTGACTATCAATCTCCACTACTTCCTTGTTTTTTTACTCCTATTATCACTAAATCTTCATTCCATATATTCTATCTTAATTCGACTAATTTTAAAACCTTTAGATTCTAGAGCCTCCCTCCAACGTTCTAACTTTGTCTTGACGGCACCTCTTGTCTCATCGATCAAAACTATGTCATCTGCGAACAATATACACTACGGTACCTCATCTTGTAGGTGCCTGGTTAACTCGTCCAAAACCAAAACAAAGAAATATGGGATCAATGCTGACCCTCGGTGGAGGCCTATTGTCATTGAGAACTCACTTGTCTTTGCACTAATCTTCACACTTGTTAGTGCTCCCTTGTACATATCTCTCACTATGTCAATTTAGCCTCAGTGACTCCTTTCTTTTCCAACACGTGCCAAATTAAATATCTAAGTACTTTACTGTATACTTTTTTTAAATCAATAAAGAGCACCACATGGTTTTTTCTCTTCCCCCTAAACTTCTCAATCAGTTGCCTAAGTAGGAAAATGAATTTGATTATTGACCTTCTTAGCATAAAACTGAACTGATTTTTTAATACACTTGTTTTACGCTGTAGTCGTCGCTCAATCACTCTCTCCCATAGCTTCATAGTGTGGCTCATAAGTTTGATCCCTCGATAGTTTGTACAATTCTGTATGTCTTCTTTGTTCTTGTGAATATATATCGCAATATTTTTCTCCATTTGTCTAGTAATTTATTTGTTCTCAACACCCTGATGAACAACTTGGTAAGCTAGCATATGTCAGTCTCCTCCATGCACTTCCAAAGCTCTATCGAGATACCATCTGGTCCTAAAGCCTTTCTTATTTGCATCTTTCTCAAAGCTTCTTTCACTTCAGATATCCCAACCTTACAAATGTAACTACGACCTCCACCCTCATTTATGTCAAAGGTTCCTCCTAATGTTGTGTTCCCATCACAATATTTTTCTCCATTTGTCTGGTAATTTATTTGTTCTCAACGCCTTGTTGAATAACTTAATAAGCTAGCATATGCTAGTCTGCTCCATGCACTTTCAAAGCTCCATCAGGATACCATCTGGTCTTAAAGCCTTTCTTATCTTTATAATATTATCGTTTTTGCTTAATTGCCTTCTGAACCTCCTTACTTTGAAACTAGGTTTCTTTGTCAAAATTTCTTTTCGCTCTAGTTTTTCCTAAAGCTTCTTTTGCCACTTTGTTAATGCAGTTGACCATCTCATTCCACATAACATTATCTTTTGTGCTCAGAATTTCACTTTCATTTTTATAACAACTTATCCCTTAATAAGTTCTTCTTTTTTAAATTCCACCACCTAGTTCTTGGGCACCTATTAGTTTCACTCTCTCTTCCATCTCTCTTTAGGCCGACATCCATAATCAGATGGACAAAGTCATGCCTAGAAAAATTACCTAATACCCCCAACCATTCTACCCAAAACTGTTTTTGCCGTGTGATATCTCGTACTCCAACTCATAAAGAAGCCATGTTACAAACCCGAGCGCATGTAACTTACCAATCCCATACAAATCATATTCAATAGGCAACATGTTGGGACATATAACAGTCTCATTTGGGGAGGATATTGCAAAGGAGAGAGTCAAAATGCTTAAGAGGTTCATGATTGGAGGTTTTAAACCCAAAAGACACTACCCAAAAGACACGACCTAAAAGGTTTGGAAGCTTGGATGAACTAGGGTCTGGAAAATTTCCTCCTAGGTGCTGTGCAAATTTCTGAAAACTGAAGATATTTTTTGGTCTTGCCATAAAAAACTAAGATTGAAAGAAGCTTGGTTTTCAACAATGGAGGTTCAAAGGGGCTGCCCTTGCCATCTCACCTTGGTCCTCCTTTTATACAATTTTCTTTTTTGGGGAAAATTGTTGATGATTTATATACATAAATGTAGAATATGTCCATATAAATCATAGTTAGCGGCAGTGTTTCAAAACTTAGAACGGTGGGGTGGATCGTTCATGCACAAATCCGTGTTGGATCGCTGAATTGAAGATTCGTGTCGGGTTTGGATATGTTCAAATCGGTGATCCAAAAAAATATTAAAAAATAGATGAAATAAAATAAAAATTGAAATAGAGATTTACGGGGTGAGGATTTAGAGAGGACCCAAGAAAACATTAAATAAGCTTAAAAGAAAAAGAAAAAATATATACAACGAGGTTTTAGGGGGATCTGGGCTGTGACCTATACCATCCCTAGAACCGGTTCGATCTTGATCGATTCCTATTTGGATCGGCAATCTGGGTTGAAAATTGCCAGGTTTTAAAACACTAGTTACCTAGAACAAGAACAAGGGGATCTATAAGATCTGAAGTCGGAATGCAGAAGCAAGGGAGGCTCGAAGATCTGTAGTTGAGGGAATGAGTTCTGTAAATCGTGAGGTAAAGGAATTGGGATCCTTAACATTAAGTGAATGTGTTCCATAATTTCCCAGGAGCGAATGCTAAACTGAATGGGATAATGGTCCATTGAGCTTAGGATTGAAGCTTCCACGGATCACTTATCCACAACATTCTAGTTCGGGAGCGAATTCCATTGAACAATTATTTAAGCAAGTTTCACTCTAAAAAATTACTCATGTGGGTCCATTATATGCACATGACCTCATATTTGGCATCAATCAATTGGATTGGATGATTCCCCCTTGACTATCAATTAATGATTATATTTAAGAATGTTGTGATAGATTCTGCTCCGATACATAACCTTTTCTTAAAAATAAAAATAAATGTTGCCATATATAATTCTTAATCGCTCTCCTTCGTCAAAGATTGCTAGGTGCTCAAGGACTATAGAGAAGAGAGATCTCACATTTCTTAGCATTTATGTTATACCATCACCCATAAGGCAACCCCATGAGTGGCTCATTTGAGTGACCGACACTCAATCAATAGAAGTCTTTCGCAAGGTGGACAGGAGCCAATCAACTAGCCCCAAATAAATTAGGCCTATTGACCGGCAACCTCATTCCTCAATTTGAACCGCAACTTTACTGTCTTTTTTATCTCTTTCCATTGTCTTCCTTCTCTCTTCCTGCCCGCTCTGGTTGCCTTTCTTTGAAACTAGTCAAGTCATAATTCACAAGGTGTACGAAGTTGTAAACTGTAAAATGTATACAAAATCATGGCCTTTAAAAACTTTGTTGGTCACAAAAATTGGAGATCCACACCCCATTGTATATGAATATGAAAATTTGCTGGTGAAGCTCTCTCCTAAAGTATAATATGCTCAACTCCAAGTTGGTGGATTCACAGTTCCAGTTATTCATGGAACCATGATTTTGGGCATAGGGATCTGGATCTCATTCACTTGGGATCTAGTTCCTCAATTTTCTGAATTGAGATCCTTGAATAAAGGAAATGCCTGAAATCAATATCCCATGTCTCGGAGCGTACGATTGAGTTTTTGTAGCAGGAGCGACCCCCTCCTTAGAAGATCTTAATGATTATGATATAAAGTGCTCCCAAGTGGGGTATGGCTGCCCGCAAGTGGGGTGCTCTACAAAAATTATCCCATATTCTTGCTATGATAAAAAGGAAAGGGAAGGAGATTGAGTAACAAAGCATGGGTGAAAGACAGTGAGAGGACAAGTGCAATATGATAGACTCATGGCTAGAGAGGCAGGGCGATATGGAAAGAAAAAGAGGATACAAGTGATAGAGGTAGAGATGTGGAGAGAGAGAGAGAGAGAGAGAGAGAGAGAGAGAGAGAGAGAGAGAGAGAGAGAGAGACGACGACGACGTACGTACGTACGTACGTACGACGTACGTACGTAGTACGTACGACGTACGACGTACGACGTACGTACGTCGTACGTACGTACGTACGTACCGTA
>NW_006497658.1:2660388-2695856 GCF_000471905.2 Amborella trichopoda
GAGAGAGAGAGGTACCCCAGAAAACCTGGTGCTCTACCCGAAAAGGGAGATTATAGGGTTAGGCAGCCCACATAGCTGGGTGCTCTAACACCAACGCTCATGGCCCTTCCAACATTCCTACCAATAAAATAAAAAAAACAAGAGGTGCAAAGGAGAGGGAGAATGAAGGTGGGGGTAAGAGGGAGTGAACTATAAAAATGGAACATAAATAAAAACCTTTCAAAACCAAATGTTATGGTTGTGACAAGTTGTCTTCAATCCCCATCCATACCTTTTTTGCAAGTGTATCAGCTGCTGAGTTACTTCCCTCCAGTCTGTGTAAGCCTGCTTGTAGTAGTCTGCACAAGTAAAAAGTGTGGGTTAGTTTCCATGGGCATTGAGACCTCTTGGAGCCCGTGAAATAACATCTTTTGAGTCTCCTTTAATAAGGAGTTGATCGCCCCAATTGGGATTGAATCTTTTGAGGGCTTTGAGGAGGGTGTGAGCTTCAACCCAAATGGAATTTGCAGAACCAATTTTGAGGGAGACGGTAGCAAGAGTTTTTTCTTTTTTTTTTTTGAGAATGTTAACTAAGGTAGCAAGAGTTGTTCCTTTTGAATTTCTGAAAATGCCTTCAATACCACATGGACTAGAGTTCCCTAGGGAACACCAATCAACATTGAGCGTGATGAACCAAAGGTCTAGGGGGTATCCATGCTATGGCCGTCCTTGTCTAATTGGTTTGGAGTAGAGAATATTTGGCCAGTTGGCTTTGGAGAAGTCTCTTAAGTGTTTGGAGTTGTTGGCCCATAAAATTGTGGTCTCTTACATATTCTGGAATGGCTATTGCACTATTTTTGTTCTTCGTAAAGGTGAGGGAGGTTTGCTCCCCCCCCAAATAGCTCAAAGAGTGGCTAATATGGAGGCTCTCCCAAGGAAGAGGCCTACTACTGAGGTGTTCCTCTTTCTTTCTTTCTCGGGGTGGGGTGGGGTGGGGGATAGTCTGAGAAGAGGTGCTCAATGTAGTTGGACGTAACCTGTTCCAATTGAAAGTCTTGTAAGTGTTAAGTCCAAATTTGGAGGCAAAGATTTAGTGGAGAAAAAGGTGTCTGTGTGATTCTTTGTCCTCTTCGTAAAGAGAGCAATGGTTTGCTAGGTTGTAACTTCTTTTGAGCTGATTTGAAGGTAATGTCCATTTGAAGATTATGATCTTGATGAAAGCTTGGACTTCTGGAGGAATTTGGATGAGCAAAGCTTTAATATGAATGCACATTGAGGTGGAAGAGAAAGGGTCAAGGGCTTTGTATAAAGAAGCAATTGAGAGAACCCCAGGGAGAGATGTGGACCAGACCGCCCTGTCGCAGCCAAACCCATTTGTAGAGAAAGAAGGTAGCAGGCTATGAAGGGCTATTAGGTTCTGGTCCTCACATTTGTGGTCTTATAGTGATCCTTGTTAGAGTGTTCTAGATAATGTACAAATGTAGTATTTGGTTTGTAATTGCTTAAAGTCCAGGCCAGGTATCTTTTAGAGGTGCGAGACCAAAAGGGAAACTTCTCCTGCATTTACTTTGAGCCTTGTGAAAGGCATGAAAAGCTCATTACAAGCAATGAAGTTTTTGGAAAACCAGATGGAGTCTAAGGCCTTGGTTTCTTGATACGGAACCAAACCAGATTATTAATGCATCAATGCCAGTGTTCGCAAAATTGAACTTTAACGGTTAACCGGACATGGGCCTGGAAGGGGTTTAACCGGCCTAATCGGTAAACCGGCCGATTCAACGGTTCTAATCGGGCAAGTCCTAGTTGCTCAAAAAAGTGTTGAAAAATAAAACAGATAACCAAAAAAAAAATCTACTAAAATATGAAAAGCATATAAAAAATGATTAAAACTAAACATATTCAAATGAAGTTGAAAATTAATGAAAAAATAGATTTTAACGAATCAATTTTTGAATTAATGTGAGTATTAATGGCTAAAATGATTTTTTATCTTTACCATAAAATAAAGGATATTAAAAATGCATTACAAATCAAATTCCTTATTTTTGGGAATTTAAATTCATTTTTTAAATTTGTTTTCTTTTTGAAATACCGGCCGATCACCAAAACCGGAAATCAGGCAGTTAGTGGTTAGATCGCCTGGTTTTTCTAACAATGATCAATGCCATACTTTGAAGGAGAACTTCACATTATAAGAGGTTTTGATGGGTGTCAAAGTGTCAGCACCATTTGTCAAGAAGAACTCAGTTCATCTTCTTCATGCTACCAATGTCTAGGCCTTGTACCTTCTTAGGGGTGCTAATTTTCTCCCATGCAGTCAAATGGATCTTATTGTGGAATTAGTCTTGGAACCAAAGAAAGTTCTTCACTAAGTTCTGAGTACTGATAATGCTAACATGGATCCTGAAGTGTGACATGACGTAAATGGGAATGTTAAAAAGGGTTGCCTTGATCGGGGTGATGCGGCCTCAGAATGATACAAACCTTCCTTCCCAAGTAGGAAGGTGTTTTTGAAGTTTTTTCCCTACTTTGGGATCCTATAGTGCTTTGTGTGGATTTATCACAGGGGGAGGCAGAGGTATTTGGCTGGGAGTTGACCGGTAGCACTGATAAGTCTATTGATGAAATTAGAAAGGTGGTCCTCAGTGAGAAGTATGCCCATTAATTTAGACGTGGACATGTCGATTTTCAAACCATAGGCCAATTCAAAGCATGTAAGGAAGAGCCATAAATTTATCAACGTGGTCATTAGTAGCACCAATGAAAACCATGGTGTCTTCATATTGGAAGTTACAAATTTCTTTACCAACCTGTGAGGGTTTGAAACTAGAAATGGTTTCTCTTTGTATGGCCTAGAGAGGGATTTGCCAAAGATCTCAGCAGTGATGGAGGATAAAAAATGTAAAAGAGGGTTCCCTTGGCATAGAATGGTAGAAATGGTCTTTGGGGGTGCCATTAATAAGAATAGAGAAGAGGAGGAAATGAACCCATGCATCCATTCTATCCAAACCTCCTCGAATCCCATTATGAGAAGGACTTGGTTGAGGATAGACCAATTGACGTGTTTGTAGGTCTTTCCCCTATCTAACCTCAGAATAAAATCAATTTTTTGGTTTGATTTCTATAGTAAAGGCTTCATGTGCTATGAGCATACGTCCAAGATCTGACTATTGCTAATGCAACCACTTTGATTTGGAGAAATGACTTGATCTAGACTTGGATCTCAGTCGAGAATAGGGACTTTAGAAAGGATTTTGTGTGATGAATTGAGAAAGCTAATAGATCTTAAATATGTTATATCATCAGCACCCTTAAATTTTTGGGATGAAGGCGATACATGTTATGTTCATTTCTTTCCTGGATGCACCGAAGAAGCCAAGAATGTTGGGGAGTACAGAAGATTGCAACAGGGAAGCCATCGGGATCCTATGCTTTGTCTTTGCCAAAACTCAATATGGCTTGTGGATCTCGTCCATTGCGAAATGTCTTTCACGCCACTATGCAGTGTTTAATGGAGGAAAGGCAAGTCGTATGGGGGGAGGGGCTTTGAGCAAGTAGTGAAGAAATTTCGGAAGGAGATGTGATGCAGGGAAGACGAGGAAAAAATAATTAAAATAAAAATAATAATAAAGGGTGAGAGAATATACTCTCTCTTAAGGTCTGCAAGGGAATCCACCCCAAACTCTTTACTTAATTCCAATCGCCCTTTACAATGAAGGGATATCTTCCCTTTTAAATACACAAAATGAACAAATAAAAATAATAAAAAAATCACAAAAGAAATCACAAAGCAAATCTCTCTTCCAAGTCATTATCTCTCTCCAACAAAGCAAATCTCTCTCCTACCTCATTATGGTCCTCAAGGCATTTCTTTGCTTGCATAGGCTTTGAAGAGTGCGATATGATGTAGCAAATCTAGTGACACCCGGTCTCAGTATTCCTCTTTTCTTTGTAAAACTTCTCATCATGCTAACGGCTATGGTGTAATTATAAATAAATCCAACAACAAACATAGCTTTTGAAATCACCCAACAAAATATAGATATTGCACCAATTTCCTTAAGCATGAGATTAACAATGAGCTGCGCAAGGAGTCCAAAATATATGGTTCCTCTTCGAAGTAAAAAAATGCCCATCTGCAGTGTAATTGACACCATTGTAAATGACAATTTGTACGACATGTTTCTCTCTAACAAATTCTACAATATGTGGCATCATGTGACTTGTTTGATGCATCAACAAGCTTAATAAAAAAAGTGCTTGTTGGACAGTTAACCAAAAACTTAATAAATACCTTTAACTTCCCATCAGACCATCCGTCACATATAATAGTTGTCATACTTCTCCCACCCTTCTATTTGAGAAATCAAAATTTTGTTAACATCGGATGCAACATCGTTCAATAAGGGCTCCCTAAATACATGTAATGTAGGAGGATTAAATCCTGGGCCGAATTGCCAAATTGCATGGACATGCAAAACTCTCAAGGGTTATACTATTAAAAGGAATGCTGGCCATGTAAGACCACTTTGCAATGTATTTACTCACCTTCTTCCTCTCTTCTTTCTTGTATCGATTTTCAATTGTGATTTTTTTTTTTATTTTGTATTTTTTATTTTTTTTTCTGTTCTCCTAAACTACAATTTCGGGGTCAGAGGTGTAAAAATTAACCATTGGCCCCTTAGAGAGAGGTGTCCTTTTTCCAACGTTATTTTTAACCCTTTCTCTTGACAGTGGAGTACCCTTTTGCCTCATACCAACTTCTGACATCCTCATCATCTTCATCATCATCATCAAATAATTGAATTTCATCCATCAATTCTTTTCGTTTCATTTTTTTTTCATTTCTTTTTGTTTTTTCAAGCTATCCATGTATTCTTTAATATCCTTTTTGATATATTCAGTAGCTTGTGGGCATGCTCTTACATTCTCCGAAATTCCGGCTAAGTGTTCTTTTTTGCCGAAAAATACCCCCCATATAAGTGTTTCCATAAAGGGTACAAATAACACCACGTTCGGTCTTTCAGATTTTTAGTTTTGCATATTTCCAAGTAGGATCCTTGTTACTAGAAGATTGTGAAGAAGACATTGCCCCAAAAAAAGTTATTGGTGTATTAGGAAATAAAAATTAACGATTACTTGAAGAAAATATCGATTTCTTCTTGGCCATTGAAACTTTCGATTTGTTTTCAAAACTTCGCTAAAACCTCCTCAAATCAACACCCAAAATAAACAAATCAACAAGACAACAACCAAAGATCATCCAAGATGAAATTCCAAGAATTTCAAAAAAGTAAAATTTCCACCACTTTTTTTTATCAATTTGATCTCTTAAAGGTCACGGAAGTGGCTGATTTTGGTGGTTTGCGGGTTTAATACCCCGCAAACCTCTTCCCCCCCTTTTCGGGTCTTAAAAAGACAAAATACACCTTTTCGAGGGGGTATTTTTCATTTCACACACGGGTTGCATATGCGCCCTATGTGAGCTATGCGCTATGCAGCCGCATATGCAGTGGGATGCAGGCACATCCCACCAAAGTGCATATGCGAGGTCAGGCAATGTGGTTCCAGCCATTCCGTGTGATGAGCTGCATATACGGCGATGCTGCCACACTTTAAATTACTGATTACAATTTTGCCAACGCTCGCGGGCCTACTTTTAGCCCACGAGCGTTGGCCACATATGCAGGCACATGACGCCTGCATATGTGGGTGATGCACGTAGTAAGCTTGTGCATCACCTCTAAGCACATATGCTGCTTGATGAGATGAGCTTCAGGTCTCATAGTGCCTGATTCGACCCCATAAAGCTGTAAATGGTTGCATTTTTAAACACTGTGTCAAACTTAGGACTTGAATAGCCATCATTTGGAGGTTTGGAGCACTACTCCCATGCTAGCTCCACCATTGGGCTGCAATTTGGTGCAATCTCTATAATTAATTTAACATTATTACTGAAGAATTTAATGAATTTAAAACATTCCATTAGGAATCTGAAAGAAAATTTTCAAATAAAATATATTACTTGGATTTGATTCGATACTTTGTTTCACCGCCAATTATTTCTTGAATGACTTCAAAGCGAACTTATACAAAATTAGTCGATCAACAGATATTTAATCTTGGTTTTTGAGCTCAAGAACTAGTCTCTCAAGCCACTCATTAAATCCATCCATGATTGTATCTTTCCTCCCAATATCTAGGTTAACATAAAAGAGATTCTGGTTCAAATAGTACCCATTTGCATGTGATGGTCTATGAAGTTACCTATCCAACTTGCCACTTATAATCTTCCAAATTGGGTGATACTTGGCCTTGTGATTGTGCACTTCTATGTTATCACCTTCTTTGCTCCTTCTAGTGCATCATATATAGAGCCCAAAGAGGCTTGTCGGAATCAGCCAAGCGCAAGACCTTTAGCCAAGGGTAGAAATACTGCTAGCGAGTGCTTTAACCTGCGCCAAAAAGCCTTAGAAATAATAATATCACATGCTCTCTTTTCTTTGAGATCTGTAAGACCACCTGCACTTGTCTAATCCTCTGAAGTGAACATAGATGTCAATGGGATCCTCCTACTATACACGCTCTCAAGACTCGGGCAAGCGGTAGCAAATCTGGTGACCCCGGCCCTCACTAGCTCCTTTTGTGGGAACTTGCGCTTCATGCTAAGGATAATGGTGCAGCTGCATATGAAGATTGTGACCTCCTTAGCCTTAAAAAGTGTCCCTTTAACATTGGGTAAGTCGCCAATCACCTCAAGCATAAGGTCTAGACAACATGCAGTGCAAGATATCTAAAATATAGGAGGCCTCTTCAGGCCAAGCAAATGAGTTGCAGCTAAATTAGGAGTAGTATTATTTATGACCATTTGAATTACATTCTCCTCCCCAACCTCTTCAGTGCCCTTATCAAAATAGGAGTATATATAATGCGCATCATGGACTTATTCAAAAGTATCAATTGATAAAAAAATATTGTACTCCAAGGGGATAATTCACCAACAATATCATGATACTCCTTGTCTTCCTATCATTTATGAATTAGTCATTATGGAAACCCCAATTGAGCCCACCCATCCTTATGGGACTCGAGGTACTCCTTGGTATGTTCTACCTCTTTCTTCAGTAGTGGCTCTGAAAGCTCATAATGGATTGGGCCTTCAGCCCTTTGCCAAATCAGCCAATTGCTTCCAACATTGTATGGAAGCTACTTAAGCTAGCAGTATTAAAAGAAATGCTTACATGATAATACCATTTTGCAATATGCTGAATTACCCTGCCTCTATCATCCTTCTTATATATGTTTTCTAGTGTCACTTGCTTCTTCCCCTTGCCTTTCTTGTTGTCAATCGTAGTCTTGAAGTTAGGTGCAAAAAAACCATCAAGGGGCCCTTTCATAAGAGGCCTCTTAGACCCAAAACCCCTCTTAGAGCTCTGAGAGTCTGCCACCTAGCCCACCTCCTCTTCCCCTTGATCATCCTCATCAGTGTCAGACTCCTCAAAACTATTAACCCCTACCCTCAACTATGTTATATCCTTCCTTTGCTTATCTTTTATTTATTTTTTGACTCTTATGTAATTACTATTCTCTTTCTTTACAAGTTTGGGAACGATTTTTACGTGGGGCAACATCTCCTCTAATACTAGCAAGATATTTGTTGAACTTATTTATCCCAACATTTGAAACATATCCACAAAAATTGCATATTATTTTGTTGTTTGCGATTTTTATCTGTGTTAATACAGTACTTCCCATCCTGGATCCTCGCTCCTATTAGACCCCAAGGAAGTCATCTCAAATCAAAAAAGGAATTTCAAATATAGATTGTAAATTAATCTTTTTGCTTGATCTATGTTCTTCGATGTTTTTGATGTTGATCAAGGTAGAACTCATTGCAAAAGTCTTCTAATACCTTCACTAGCACCTTAAAAAATAGTTCCAATAATAAAGGATAAGCTTTTGGATGCTTCTTCACACTTAGATTTTTGTTCTTTATTTAAATAAATTTGCAAAATCAATTGATTTGGGGTGTTCTAAACTCCCAAACACCCTTTTTAGTACATTTTGTGGGTCAAAATGACCCAAATTGGGCTTAGAAGGCTCTGGCCGCCAGCCCTCCTAGGCTGCCTGGGCGGGCGCCTAGGTACTGGCTTTTAGGGGGGGCGGCCCAGGCCTAGGGCCCTTTGGGTTCCTAGGCATTGGACGGGCCCTTTTGTTAAGCAATGCAAAGTTCTAGTTTGGCCTTACGTATTATACACTTTGTATACAGCTTGCGGTATCGAGACTTCGGGCAAGTGCTAGTGGCTTTGCTTCGAGAGTCTTTCCTTCCGCAGTCAATTCCTGAAGTTATGTCTTTCAGTACTGGGACTCAAGTCAAATAGTTGAGATAAGTTGTTCGTTGTTTGTCAGGTGCCGTTAGTTAAGTTCCTTTTGTCTGTTAGGTTAGCTCTAAAGGTCAGTGGTGCAACTCAATAAGTGAGGAGGTCTGTTGGCACTGCACAGAGAACAGTCCCTTACGGTAGTTTTGGGAAGAGAGTAGGCAGTTCAAAGAAAGATTACCCTTTTTGTACGCTCTGCAGTTCAGTTCGGTACTAGGGGATCAGAAAGATAGGTCAGGTCAGCTGTGGCTTCCAGGACCGGGACAAAATTGGTTTGGAGATCAGAGAGAGGAAGTAGGCTTTAGAGAAAAAGTCTCTCTTGTGTCGATAGTAGGGAAAGCAGCCGAGATAGAGAGAGAAGTTCTCTTGGTCAAGTGGCTTTAGATCACGGAGTCTGTTTTTCTCTCGTGCACGTTGACAGTTCATGCTGCTTTGCTTAGAGACGAGATCGTGACTTTGAATCAAATCTCTTTCTTTCTTTTCGTTTCCAGCTTCAGATAGAAAAAAAGAGCGGAAGGGAGCGAAGAAAACTCTTTACTTTACTAGTAGGGGCGTGCTGGATACGAAGAAAACTACAGTGCGCACTAGCTGCGAAGAAAACGTAGTGCACTAGAGCGTAAGTAGGTGCGAAGACAAGCAAGAAAATAGATGCACGTTAGCGTCGTGCTTGTCTAGCCCTCACTTCTTGCAAGAAAACGGATGTGTGTTAGCGCCGTGCTAGGCTAGCCGTTGCTTCTTGCAAAAAACGGCTAACGCGTGCGCTAGCCGTTGCTTCTTGCTTTTGAGCCAGCGAAGAATATTCAACTTCAAAATATTCAATAAAATCACAAAATGTTAACTTTCTCAAAAAAAAATTAAATAAAACCACTTATTAAGTTTCACTCATTTTGGATCTTAGCAACGCCTTCCTAAGGATGACATTTCATGAATTGAATATATAAAGTGATTGCATAAAAAATCATTTTATTTGGTTAATGTTCACATATTAGGATTGAGGTTAATAGAGTTATCGAGGCTAGGGTTAGCACAGGTCTTGGAACCCAGCTAAAAACTTGAAATACGGGCCTTTATCAACTATATGCAAAGCATTTGAATCGGGAAACCAGTGCACAAGTTACTTAATATGCTTCACAATTCGCAAGCTAAGAGGAGTATTTTTTCAATTAGACAATTTTGGGTCCATCTATGAACTGTGACAATCCGTACCTTTGATTTTCCACGATGCATTTGTTCTCGCCTTTTATAAGGAATACTCAATAACTGCCAAGCATTAAGCGTCACACACATCCTTCCCTTATCTCATAGGTGGCTCAAAAATGTTTCACTGTGGGTGAATCCCATTAAGGAGCCATTAAGTGCATCACATCTTCACCACATGAGGCTTATCTTACGTGTTATATTAATATAACACGTAAGATAAGGGAATAGGTATTGCCAACTTTTTGACACGCCTATCTTTTTTTTTTTTGATAATGTTAACGTTGTATTGCTGTAAGAGTGAGTACAAGTGCGGGAGGAAAGAGAGGACCTCGAGCACCCACAAGACGGGTACCTTGGTTAAAAAATAGGTCCCGAGACCCTATACAAAAGGTTGGTCTTGTCTCCCGCCAGATTACAAAAAATTATAGTGTAGCAAAAAAAATGGGGCTTATAAGATCGCATAAGTACAAGTAAAAAAGAAAGGCTAACTACAGTCCTAGGAGATGGACCAGTCGGGGTCTTCCCCACTTGCCCGTGCTCTGTCTTTAGCTAGAATGAGCTCGTCGACGTCCGCCAAGTATGCCTCTATAAGACGTTCATATCCCTGCATATGTGGTGAATTTCGTCAAAAATCCTTGAGAGGTACCAAGGAGTAGGGGAGGTGCTTGCTGCCCAAGAGATGATATTTTGGGTGTCTCTTTCCACCACTAAAAATTGGTCCCATCAGGGGTTGAACTTTTTGAGGCCCAACAAAAGAGCCAAAGCTTCAGCGAACTGGGAATCTCCTTGTCCACATTTTGTGAGTAGGTGAGGAGGATATTGCTGTTGTGATCGCTGAATGCCCCTCCTGCCTCTGAAGGCCGTGGGTTCCCCAACGAACTACCACCAAAGTTGAGTTTGACGACATTTTCTGGAGGGGGCTGCCAGTTGTGAGGTCTTTGATTCTAGTGAGGCTGGAGGTGCATGATATTCTCCCACTGACTGAGGAATGTGTTAGAGGGGATCCCTACAAAGTCCCTGTGGGTAGAAGCCCAAAACGTTACTAGGGAAGTAACCTTATGGAAAAGCACTTCGTTTTTGTGGCCTTGGAACACCCTCTGATTCCTTTCTAACCATATGACTCATATGGTAGCAGCGATAGCTGACTTCTACGAAGTTCTGCCGGCCTTAGGCAAATGGTAGCCAGAATAGGAGGAGGTGAGTGCCTTAACTAAGGTGGGAGCACCCATTGAATATGGAACAACTGAAGTATAAGGCTCCATAGTTTGAAAGCCTGGCTGCAATGTAGGAAAATGTGAGGGTTCGTCTCTTCCTCTTGCAGGCACATAGCGTATCTGTTAGGAAGTGGAAGGCCTCTTTTTTGAAGTTGGTCAACCGTGAGAGCCCGTTGGCAGCAGGCTATCCAATTGAACATTTAGACTTTTTGAGGGGCTATGGTTGACCAAACTTTGGAGAGGACAGAGGTGGGGTTCAGGGGGTAAGTAGGGGGTTGGATGAGTTTGTTGTAGAAGGAGGCAACTGAGAACTTTCCAGACTGAGAGAGAGTCCAAACCAGAGAATCAATCCTTGATGTAGATAAGAAGATAGGGTGCAAGGCAACGGACAAAGAAATGAAGAGTGAAGACTCCTCTTCGGTTAGGTTTCTCTTGAATGAGGGATTCCATAATCTACGACCCTCTGAAAGGACCATTTCTTAAGCTACGGTGGACTCTTTGTTGGAGGAGAGATGAAAGAGAGGGGAAAAGGTCCCTAAGAGGGCAATGTCCATTCCAAAGTTGGACCAATAACGCACTCTCATGCCTTCTTAAGGATGGAAACTGATGGATTGATTGAAAAGGGCAAGAGAGAAAGCAAAGGACTTCCAGACTTCTGAGGCCCTACTGCTGGAGATCCTGTCAGGCACCCACTTGTGTTTCGGGATCCTGTATTTGTTGCGAATGACCTGTGCCCAGAGAGAGTTGAGCTGGTCCAGCCTGATAGCAACCAAGGCTGGCATGTGGAAGACGGACATTAAGTAGACCGGGGCATTGGCCAGTGTGGCTTTGACCAGCATCGAGCGGTTTGCCAGGGAAAGAAACCTTCCTTTCCAGCCAGCCAGATACCTGTCCACTCTGTCAATAACTTGAGCCCATTGTCTTTTTTTGGGCTTCCCCAAACCCAACAGTATACCCAAGTAGGTGGTGGGGAGGTCCTCTATTTTACAGTCCCAAGTAGGAATAAGGGCTCTGATCTCTTTTGTTGTCTGACCCACCCCCATCATCTTTGATTTATCCATGTTGACTTTGAAGCCAGTAGTAGTCTCAAAACATTTGAGGAAGAGCCTGAGGTTGTCGATCTCGAGAGGAGATGCGTCAAGGAAAACTAAGGTATCATCTGCGTATTGCAGATGTAACACTGAAGGACCTTGTGAGCTACATTGGAAGGCTGAAAGAAGACCTTCTTGGTAAATGCGGAGAACCTTAATCTGGCACCCCCATCATTTTTGACACGCCCATCCTGAGAATAGTTATTTTGAACATGTTGATTTGCAACCTATCTGCATTTTCGAAGCATTTCAAAAACAGCCACATATTTAATTGATGTAGTGTTGAAGTCTTGCTTAACAATAACATATCATTTGCGTAATATAGATGCAAAATCATCGGTCCTCCTCGTGCTGATGTGAAGTCTCGAAGTAGATGATGATTTCTATATTTGTGGCAGTTTGGGTGGATGATTCCTCCATAGTGATGAACAGAAATGGAGGGGGATCACTCTAGCGGATGCCTCTGTTGCTCTGGAAGTTACCCACAGGGTGATCGGTTAATTAGGGCCATGAAGGATGTGGATGAGAGATATCATGAGACCAACTTACAAATTAGACCTGGGTGCTTTGAGGTGGCCATGGATCTATACATTGGTGGGCAATAAGCATGCCATCCAGAATTTGTCTTCCTTCAACGGTAGCCCCTTGTGGGTAGGAAATTACTTCTACCACCACCTCTTGGTCTAGATGCCAATACTGCGGCCAAAAACTTCTTGGTACTGTTTGATAGACTAATGGATCTGAAGCAGTAGTGTCAGAATTGGACCAGTCATTGGACTGTTAAAGTGTTTGGTCCTGTTTTGTTAGTAGTTTAACTGGTCATCGAACCGATTATATTGATGAAAGTTAGTCAAAATCCTAGAATTGTATACAAATAATTTTCACAAATTTATAAGTTAGAAAGCTGGTTTATCCAAGACATAGACTTCTACTTGATGTTTGGACCAAACTACTTTGGGGTTTGTTTGTCGGTTGAATTGGTTTGTCTAGTTGGTGCGGTTTGGTTCTGATAACATTGGTCTGTAAGTCTATTAATCTTTGGTCCCATCAACCTTCAGGATCTTTAGGGCTATAAAGGATTTCTTGAGCATGGAACTCATGAAAGATAGCCACAATGTCACCAAACATGAGTTCTCAGTGGTCTTGAGGAACAGCTACCAGTAATCTATCTAGCTCTGGAGCTCTTTATCATCTTGCTGGCTGCAACTTGGAAGGGTCATTCTAGCCAACTTGTGAGTGGCTGGAAGTTGATGTTCTCTTGGCCGAGTGTTTTGATCTGATCTTCTTGTGAAAAGACATTTGAAGTATACGACTGCCAAGGGAGGGCTGTTTATTTCTTCTATCTGTTACCTGTCTTTCAGGCAAAACTGTTGTGCATGCTGCCATTGTAGGAAATGCTTGTGCACATTGAGTATGTTTTTTTTTTTTGGGTAAATCGGTAGGGATTTGGGCCCCTACCCGTTTTGCATTAATAAAGAGAAATAACAAAGAATATAGAGTTTATGTTTCATTTCTTTCATGTATAGTCAAAGCCATATCCAAAGAAATAAGAGAAGAAAGAAAGTTAGGTGGCAGGGCGTGCCAAACTGTCGCCTCAGAGAGATCTACAACACTTTTGACCAGGTAGTCAGCCACAAAGTTGGCCTCTCAGTAGACATGTGAAATACTTCAGGAGTGGCCAACAAGGTGGTAAGAGCAGTTTGCTTCCATGATGCGGATATTTCAGGGGGGCTTACATGGATATGAATGGGATGCATCAGAATCTGCAAGTCGCTTTCAATGAGCAAGGGAAAGCAGTGCATCTCGATAGCTAGCTGAAACCCCCTTTCAAGGGCTGAAAATTCTGCGACATTGTTGGGTGTGTGCCCCAAGGGGCAGCATAGTAGTGAGGAAACCTCCCATGTCATTTCTGATAATTCTGCCACGACTAGCCCCATCAGGGTTACCAAGGGATGACCCATCAATGTTGAGTTTGTAGAATCTTGCCGGATTTGGAGACCATGAGACCATAATAGAAGCATTATAGTGCACAGGGCAACACTGAACTTTGAGATTATCGATAATATGCTTATTTAACAGGTGGAAAGTCCATCCTTTCGCCTTGCCAACCTGTAACAAAAGAGGTAATACGATGCGGCAACTGTTCGCTTTTAGGCCTCTTTTCTTTGAAGGTGCACAAGTTCCTTTTAGTCCAAAGAAGCTAGACTGTTGTGGAGAATGAAGGGATCCAAAAATTGTCGCCGATATGAACCGAAATTTGATCCTACTCTCAAACGCAGAAGGAATCAATGAGCCCATGGGGAATCGTTTGCCACATTGGCACATAATAGCATGTCAAAGCACTGGCAAAAGAGGTCAGAACAAAATAATATGCTTTGCTGTATCGCGCCCATTGACGCACAGGGGGCAATGGGGTGTTAGAGAAATCCCTCTGGTATGGAGTAGCTTTGATGTAGGGAGGCACAAATGAAGGGCAAGTCAAGTGAAGTATTTGTCTCGAGGTTGGCAGTGGGAAGCCCGTAAGGATTTAAAATTTTTTCTGGTGGGAGCCCTCATTCCGATATGGTTCTAGACACTCTTAATAGAGAAAGAGTTATCTGAGGTGTGATTCCTCACAAGAAAATCATAAAAAAGCTGCAAAGGGACTGTGAAGAACTTCCCCGCATGCCAGGTCTGAGTCAAAGGCCTAGTGGTGGCCCTATGCAAAAAATAAGGCCCAGTTGGGGGGTTAGGTAGATACCATTGTTGGGGATTAGCAGAAAGAAAGTTAGCCAGGTGAGATTTCTCAAGCTGTCCCAAGTCTTTGTGTGTGCCATAGTCAAACGTTTCTCAGATAGAGATCTTTGACAACCATGGATCTACCCCAAAATGAATGGACTTACCATTGCCCACAATCCATTTGACATTGTGTCTGAGTTTGCCATGGATCTACCCTAAAATCAATGGACTTACCATTGCTCACAATCCACTTGACATTGTGTCTGAGTCTATATAAACCAGAGGAGATGCCCTTCCAAGCATGCAAAGAATTCTTGAAATACATGCGCCAGAGATATCTAGAGATAAGTGAGGAAGGATGAGCAACCAGTCTCTAAGCGAGCTTCATCGTGCCAGCTAGCTTCACATCTTGGAAATGGCTAGTACGAAGACCTTCCTCCACAAAGTTAAGGCAAATAGTCTCTCAATTGATAAGATGTAGCCCCTTCATATCTCAAGAGCATACCCAAAGAAAGTTTTGTTGACATCTCTCCAAAACATTGCATGTTCAGGCTGGTAAGAGGAAGGATAGAGTCTAGTAGATCGAGGATGCACTTAAGACCAATTTAATTAACTGAAGTCTACCTGCAAAAGATAGCGTCAAAGCTTGCTAGAACCCTTATTTTAGTAATTTTCTTCCCCACCAAAGCCTAACAATGAGTGTCTTAAGGAGCCATGAAAGAGGAGCAGGCCTAAGTAGTTCTTTGGTAATCCCCTTCTCCAAAATGAAGAATGTCCTTAATTTTAATTTGACCCTAGCACTACCACCAAAGAAGAGGATTTTTCTTTACAACATTGAGCTTTTGGCCCGTGGCATAACAAATTGAGTCCAGAATGTTATTAATCGAAATTGCAACTCTGGGTGAGTCATAGAAAATCAGAACATCGTCTGCATATAATAATTGAGAGACCCCATAGTTCGATATAGAGAGAAAAGTTGTAGTTAGGGAGCCAATATTAAAGGCCTCCTACAACTGTTGACTAAGAAAATCTACAACAATTAATAATGAAGAAGGAGATAAAGGATCATCTTTTCACAGCCCTTGCTTGCTTCTGAAATAAGCCCTAGGCAAGCCATTAACCAGGATGGAGAAGCTAGGCATGCTAATATAATGCTCAACCCAGGTTATGAACATATCAGGAAGCCCAAAGCTTGCAATCTCTTCAACGCAAAGTCACAGGATACCCAATCATAGGCGTTGCTAGGATTTAACTGGAAGCCCATGTTGGGTCTAGCAGCTAGTTTGTGGCATCATCATCATCATCATCATCATCATCGTCAAAGCCTTTTCTCAATTAATTGGGGTCAGGCTACGCGAATCCTGGTCCGCCATTTTACTTTATTAAGGGCCAGACCCTTAGTGAAGCCACACGACATGTAACACTAGGTAGCCCTCTGGGAAGCGGCCCTTTTGGATAAGGATATATGACGTGTACATGTGCAGAAGAGACGACTCCTTGCAATACTGGACTATGTTGGAAGGATCTGTTAAGCATAATGCTGAAATGGGGCCCAGACTTGTTCTCAGGGAAGGATCTGTAATCCATGGACTAGGATCGTGTCTCCTTCACTTATTGGTTGACTTTGATAGTCAAATCATGAACCCTTGGGAAGGGCAGTGGGTCATGGGAACTATTGGGCCAGTTTGAGATGGTGCAGTGAGAAACGATCTCTAGAAAAGATGGAGTCCTTAGTATATTTGTTGTAAACATAACTCTATGGATCCTATTTCCATCAAATCTCTTTGAATACGTTTTAATTATTTTTGGATAACAAAAAATAATTTTTTGGTCCTCTTTGGGTATTTTATTTTATTGAAAAATGATTTTTAAAGAGAAAAAATTATTTTTTGGATTTATTTTAATTAGATAGAAAAATAAATTATTTAATGACAATATAGAATTTATTTGATTATCTAAGAATTACTTTTAATATCTTGGGGGCCCATTGGATTTTATTGGGCCCAACAATTAGTGGAGCGTGGGGCCCACATGGCTACCCATGGGGTAGGGCGTCCCACCTTCTGTTCTTCTTTCTTAAATTGGTTTGATTCTAATTAAGCCACATGTTGACTTGAGAATATTAGGAAAGTGTGGTGTAGATATTTTGATTGATTTCAAAAAGGGAAAGTGTAAGAATTAATTTATTTGATTTAGTACTTTCTCTACATAATATTTTGAATGGAATAAAGTTATGGAAACTGAGGCTTAATGGTTCCACCTCATTCCTTTAATCGTGATGGCTAATTTAAGGAATGAATGGATGAGATCTCTTCACCCATATGTCTTCAAGATCAATGCTCAAGATTAAGTCTCATAATGATGGAAAAACCCTAACCCTATAAACCCTAGCTTTTATTCTATGTAAACTAGCTATGGGGGGACTCATTCTCTACACACTGATCTCAATCTCTCTCTCTCTCTCTCTTTGAGCCTAAAGGGATGACATGTCCCTCTGAATTTGCTCTCTATCTCTCTCTTTCTAAATTAGGGTTTAGGAAGCATAATAAACTCTAAGGGGTTGCATGCCCTAGCCACGACACCCTAGCCTTACAGTTTGTCCTTATACTCATGTGTTGAGCTTTAGTCTAGGCTATCCCATGTCTTACTCTCTGCTGGTTTTGCCTAAGCTTCTCAAGTTGTGAGACAAGTTCTTGAACTCAGATCCCGTGTGCCATTGGTGGAGGAGACCCCGCTGGGGTATGCTAAGTCCTTGGGGGTAACATGAGGCAAGATATATAGTAATTTCCTTGCTCATGCTCTTTTGATTCAATTGCATCTTTTATGAAATTTTCAAATCTATGTTATGAATGTAATTTTGTTTTAATGGCAAGCAAGTGAGAGTCCTTGAGATTTTTTTTGTTTTATATATGGTATTTGGATACTCGTGAGTGATTCAGGTGACAATATAGGAAAAAAAGATAGAAATTTTTTAATCAGTATTGACTTGCCCGGTCACGTAGTCCACCTTTTAGTGTACATATATGCAAAAAATGGCTACCCATAACTTGGGAGCGCCCGGCGATGAGCAAAAAGTTATACAAGCAACATGGACAAAAACACCGCAGAAACAGAGGGACTCTAAGAGGACCTGTGGCAAAAAACTTAGTCTACCCCCATAGCTTCGCCTTCTTTAGCGAGTGCGCCTGCCGAGTGGTTGGTTGTGTGCCAAATACCCAATAGACCTTTGTAAACATGCCAATATCAATAATTTCATCAAAAGCTGAAGCAAGACGCTAGGGTGGGGTGGCCTCACCCGAAGCTCATGAGATAACATTGGAGGAGTCTCCCTCTACAATTAGGGAGGATCCCCAAGAGGGGTTGAAATGTTTGAGGCCTATTAAGAGAGCGAGAGATTCCGCTAAGGTGGAATCAGCTCGGCCAATGGGTTTAACGAAGGAAAGAAGGATTGTGCCTGCGTGTGCTTTGAAAATTCCCCTGATGCTAGCCGGGCCTGGGTTGCCGAGAGAGCATCCATCGAAATTGAAGTTGATTAGGCCAGGATCTGGGGGACACTAAGGGGAGATGTGGGGGTGCTCTAGGGCTTGAAGGTAAGGATCGATTGCTAATTGGTGAGGAAGTTCGAGGTGGAAAGGCACTTGAATCTGTTGTGATTAGTGGCCCAAAAAACATCGAGGACTCGACGATATCAAATAGAGCTGAGGGGGAGGAGTGGCCACAGAAGATTCTGCGGTTCCACTTATTCCATAGGGGATCAGATGGTGGCTGCTACCGAGGCTCTCCAAAGCAGAATGTCTGATTTGGGCCAAGGGAGAAATTGGGATTGGAGAAGCTGTGGGACATTCTCGTGGGTGACCCATGTCCAGTTGAAAAGGCAAAGGAGATTTCCTCCTTGCAAAGGATGCAGCGGTTGGGGATGATCATTCCCCTTCTTTGGAGCTGGTCCATGGTAAGAGCCCTCTCGAAAAGGGTTATCCAATTGTAAACCTGGATTTTTGTGTGTTGGTTTGAGGGGGGCAATGATCAACCAAGATTTGACAACAATGGGTTGCGGAAGAGAGCTAGTTGGGTGAAGGGAGTCAGGGTGTGGTAGAAAGAGGCCACAGAGAGAGCTCTTGAAGGTGAGGGAAACCAGATAAGCTTATCCGCATCCTCACCGTTGGGGGAAGGTAGAGGCGGCGAAGGAGGGCGGCTAACTCAAGGAAAGATTAGACCGCATTGTCACGAAGGAGTCTTCGAAAGTTGGGCCTCCAAGAAGGTATAGAGCCAAAGGTGTCGAGGAGGTTTGCAATGGTGGCTTGTGGGTCATTTGGGAGGCGAAAGAGAGTGGGGAACGGTTTCCTGAGAGGTGTGTGCCAGTGAATTTTGTTCCCAGCCATGTGGGTGGAACCTAATGCAAGACCTGAACTGTGAGAGGGACCATAATAGTGATCTCCACACGCAGAGGAGTTACTGGTGACCCTTGCATTTGGTGCCCAGGAAGAGGCAGGGAGATGGTGTTTGTGGCATATTACATCTTGCCAAAGGTGACCTCTTTGTATGGCCAACCGCCACCACCATTTGCCAAGGAGGGCCAGATTCATCATTCGAATGCTGCAAATGCCCAGACCTCCTTGTGCCTTGGGTAGGCACACAATCTGCCACCAAAGAAGATGGTATATTCCGGTGTCCCTGGAGCCCGACCATAGGAAGTTTCTCATCAGTTGCTGTCAAAGAGGTAATCCAAGGTACTTGGAGGGGAAAGAGTTGACCCCTCACCCCTACATATTGGCATAGCATCAGATAGGCAGGGGGTTGAGGGTAATGCCAATCATTTTTGACTTAGCCATATTAACTCTGAAGCCTGTAGCCATTTGGAAGCATTTGAGGAAAAGAAGAAGGGAGTCCACCTGCTAATCCGAGGCACCACAGAAAATCAAGATGTCGTCGGCATATTGGAGGTGGAAAGCGGTTGGGCCAGAGTTAGGGATCTTGAAGCCTTCCAGTAGCCCGTGATGGAAGATTCTAATGAGTGTCCTGCTGAAAGCCTCGGCTGCAATTGCAAAGAGGGAGGGGGATAGAGGGTTACCTTGCGCAATCCCCTAGAGGAGGTGAAGTACCCCTTCGGAGAACCATTGATGAGAATAGAGAAAAATGGGTGCCAGATGCAGGGGCTGATCCATTTATGCCTGTTGTTACTGAAAGTATTTGTTTATTTTTCAAACAAATAATTATGTTAGGATACATGGATACCTTTATTTGGCTGCTGTATCAGAGTCGGATACTATGTAAATTTCAAATTTTTTATGTGCTAGCCATATCCATTAGCTGTATCCATGCATCAAAGGAGATATGTCTTTCTCCTGAGTTATCGAGTGAAAACTGCCACTTCTCATAGTGTCCTGCTCTATAGAGGGCCTTCACCCTTGGCACTTCTAGGAACTAAAGTCCCAACTGATTTCCTAGTTCCACTGTAACATTAACCGTCACAGCTGGAATAACTTTGATGTAGATGGTATGCCAAGGTGTTGTCTCAGTGACTAATACTTTGGAGTATTTAGTGTTCTTTTTTCTTTTTGGGGTGGGTGAGCTGGTTCAAACCAAAGTGCATAATGTTGCAGCCCACCCTTATGCACTTACCACTGTGCTCTGATGATTTTCGTGTTAATTTCTTTTCATTATGTTTCCAACAAGTAAGATGAAATTAAAGCTTGTCAAGTAATATATATGGATCACCTTGCATCACATACTTGGACCATGTTATGAGTGAATATCTTGTGGTCCCTTCATTATTGTTATACATCGTCAGTATTTTATGGCACTACATTAAACACTTAGTTCTCCATGTATGTTAAAATTGAATATGCCAAAAATTCATTCTGTGGAAGTTTTGTGGCCTGCTCTTTCAGGTAAGTGAAGAAGTAGAGTTGGCACTAGCAAAGCATTCATCTGGCCAACTTCGGTGAGCTGTGATACTTATGTGTAGTCATAGGCAGGCTTTGGTTCCTTACTAACTGCTAATTCTGAAATATTGAATTTTACGATAGTTTAATCCTAGAAATGGTTGCATTAGTATGATATATGGCAGCAAGTCATGACACATTTGCTAATAAAATCCCTCACAGATTTTGCAGTGAACAGCAGATATACCCGTCTTTGTCAAGAAGCTTGCAACTACAGTTTACGAAGAAGCTATTTCTTCCAATCTTTACTGGAACAAAAATTGAAGGAGAAGACTCGTGTCCTATAGCCATAGAATTGGTTGATTCCTTGACAGGGCAGGTTGTCACTACAGGTCCGGAATCCTCGGTTAAAGCTGAAATTGTAGTTCTCGAAGGAGATTTTGAAGGTGATGAAGAACTAGAGTGGACCTTTGAAGAATTTAAAAACAATGTAGTGCGAGAAAGGGATGGAAAACGGCCGCTTCTCATGGGAGATTTGTTTCTAAATTTGGATAGAGGGACCAGAGTTGTAGGTGAATTGACGTTTACTGACAATTCAAGTTGGACACGCAGTCGTAAATTTAGGCTTGGGGCAACAGTGGCGCATGGTTATCTTGATGGTGAGAGAGTCAAAGAAGCAGTAACAGAATCTTTTATGGTTAAAGATCATCGTGGAGAATGTGAGTTCTTTTTTGGAGCATTTGTACTAATATTGTCTTGATTGGTATGTCTGAAGCTACATTCTTACTACCATTGATTGGTTTTGGAGTTTAGAGCATGCTGGGGATAACTTATGCTGTGTTGCTTCGAAAAAATTGTTTAGCACAAAAAAGAAGAAGAAAACTATCACATAGGTTTTATTTCTCTCCAGTGACATGATAGAATAACCTTTTTTTAAAAAAAGAAAACGATCAAGTAGGTTTCATTTCTCTCCAGTGACATGATAGAATAACCTCTAATATGGAGAAAGCAGGCTTAGCCAGTTTGTCTTCTTCATGCATCATTCCTCCTAGGCACCCTTTCCTGGTGATCTGTAGGTTTGTGATCGAGGATCTTGTGCAAAAACTAACTCTTCTTTGAGGTAATATGTGGCCATATTAAGTAGTGTGTAAGTAATACAAACTATTTAGAAAGGCTAACCACAGGCAGAAGCTCTATACAAAAAGAACAGAATGGGGACTAACAGGCCCCTTACAAAAACTGCCTGTATATCACATCTTAAAAATTAGCCACCAGGACATAGGCTCTTGTACAACAGTGAGACATTAGGGCAAGACGGAGGCATGGAGGTGTTGGGACAGATGGAGGAAGAAAGAAGGTGCCACGGGATGGGAGATAAGAAGGATTGGGTATGTTGAGAAGAAAGATGGGGTATGTTGTGCAAGAATAGAGGAAATACAGAGAGGAAATACAGAGAGGAGAGGGAAGTTAGAAATGGAGCGAGAGAGAGGTGGGAGGGCAGAGGTTTCGAGCTAGCCATGCATCTGTAGTAGAGGTCTCCGGGCTACTCGTTGCTATCCATTTGGGTGGCCCTGAGCTGGTCCAATTCGTCAGTCGCGTAATTGGCTTCCCTGGGCACATGACTGAAGGTCACTCGAAGTCCCCTGCATAAGAAATCATTATGAGCAAGAAGATGTGCCAATCTCCATGAACAACATGTAGAGTCTTTGGCCTAAGTGATGACACTGTATGAGTCTCCCTCCACAATAAGGTGATGGAGAGAGTGATTGGTTTGGCGACCCCATTTGAGGCCTTCAACCAGGGCTATTGTTTTAGCCATTGTGGAGTTGACATGTCCTATGAATCCTGAGGAGAGGAGGATAACTCCACTTGAATTCCTAAGGATACCACTGAATCCAGCAGGGCCTGGTTTCCCTAAGGAGCAGCCATCTATATTGAGCTTGAAATGGTTATCTAGGGGCAGAGACCATGGACAACAGAAGATCAGGAAAGGAGGTTTAAGGGATAAAAGGCCCTTCTCTCTACTTAGTAGAAGACAGATCCCAAGGTGTGTTGGAAGTGTAGACCCTTGGCCCAGTAAGAGGCTTCTGACCTTACAAGACAATTAAGTGGTTGTGTGTGAGAAGCTTTGCCCTTGAAGATCCGACTATTTTTTTCTTTCTACATACCCCACAATAAGGCCATCACTGATGCTTTCCACAGTGGTCTACCCATTTTGGGGTTTGAAGGGGGGACTACTTTTTTCTTTCTACATACCCCACAATAAGGCCATCACTGATGCTTTCCACAGTGGTCTACCGATTTTGGGGTATGAAGGGGACAGCAAGGCCTCAAAATCTGGCTGTTGGGGGTTGAGGTCATCCACGAGTCACCTAAAGATTGATTGTAGCAAGATGGTCTGCAAAAAATGAGCAACCTTGCAATATAGACAGAGGTGGTCAATTGGTTCTTCTCTTTTACACATGAGACATTGGTTAGGGAGATGGTGAGACCTTTTTGGCAAGTAGTTGGTCAGTGTCCTGTCCGAGAGTAGGATCCAGCCAAAGTCTTGGACTTTCTGACAGACCTTGATTTGCCAAACCTTGTGGAAAGTGGGGTGTGTCTTTCGAATAGGTCTTAGGGATGAGTAGGAAGAGGAAACTTGAGTATTTCACAGCAGCCACCATGGCCCAAACCAGTTTATCTTGTCCAGAGTTTGCGAAGAAGAAGCTCTAGAGAGAATTGATGAGGAGACAAGGGCATATGAAACATAGATTGGAAGATAGAGATCTTGGCCGAAGTGCCTTTGATGAGAATTATCCTTTCACCCAAGGAGAGGAACTTGCTTTCCAGCCTGCTAATCTCTTGGTAAATTTCTCAACTATCATCCAAAAGGTGCTTCCTGGTCTTACCAATGCACAAAGGGATCCCAAGGTATATGGGCGGCATACATTCCACCCCAGATTCCAAAACTTGTGCTAATAATTGTGGTTCCCGCAATTCAAACCTTTTTAGCCATGTTGATATCATGCCCATAGCAACTTTGAAACATATAAGGCGTGATAGGTTATCGATCTGCTATGCACCAAAGAAATGATGGTATCATCTGTTTAAAGGAGATGATTGATCTCTGGGCCTCCATTGGCTATGTGGAAACCCTCAAGCAATCTGGACTCATAGACCCAGGGATTGACCAGGAAAAAACCTCCCCAGTCAAGGTGAACAAAAAGGGTGAAAGGGGGTCCCCTTGGCGACTGCCCTGGGATATTTTGAAATAGCCTTCAAGGGACCCATTGATCTAAATGGAAAGCTGAGGTCCCTAATATAGCCCTGCATCCAATTTCTCCATTTCGTGTCGAAACCCACCATAAACATAGTTTCATCTAGCAGACGTGGTCATATCTTTCTCTCAGTCCAACTTAATGACTTCTTGGCACTCACATGTCTAGAGTGCATAGCCTTGTGAGTGACCAAGGCATTGTCAAGGATTTTTCTGTTAGCTATAAGTCGGATTTTTCTATTGGCTACAAGTTTGGGGCTTAGATATAATCTTGTGTAGGACTACCTTAAGTCTAGTAGCTTGGAATTTTTGTGATGATCTTGTAGGTGGAATTAAGAAGGTTGATGGGACAAAAATCCTTAAGTTTTCCACCCCCTTGGTCTTTGAAACCAGGGCAAGGAAGATAGAATTTCACACTGGTGTGAATTCTACTTTTATGGTGGAACTCTTAAAAAATGCAAAGATGTCCCGGGCCATTAAGTGTTAGAACGTTTTGAAGAGATGACATGGAAACCATCTAGTCTAGGGGCCTTGTCTTAGCCTAGGTCCTTAACCACTTGGAGGATCTCATCTATTGAGAAATGCCTCTCAAGCCAAATGCCATCTTCAATTGATAGAGTCCTTAAACTCAGGTAATTCATTCTAGGATGAGGAACCGAGCTAGGGGAAAAGAGGTTTCAATAGTATGGAATGATGATGCTGATTACTTGTTGATGGTCAGTGAAATTCTATTCCCCAATGGTAATTTGGGTTATGGTAGTCCCTCTCCACCTACAACTAGCGATTTCATGAAAGAAGCTAGTGTTTTGATCCCCACTTTCACCCTCTTAACCCTAGACCTTTGATACCGGTTAGTTTCTTCTTGTTTTAAGGTGTCTACAAGTTCTACTCTAGCATTGGCCCCGAATCATGTAGTACTTCCTTATTGAGGTCTCTACATTCCTACTCATCTAGGGACTGATGCTGGAGTTTAGGGAATGAATTTCCTGTCTGAAGTTGCCTAGAAGGTCATGTTTTCCAAATTTCAATGGAGTTTTTAAGAAACTGCAGCTTTTTGGTAATCCGAAAACCCACCTAACCATGGACTTGAGAGGACCACCCATGGTCAATTTGTGTAGAAAATTCACCCTCATCCAGCCAATCAATTCAAACCTATACGGTTTGTTAGTCCTCAGGACAAGATGGATGTCTATCATGAATGGTTTGTGGTTCAAGGTGGAGTTAGGGAAGCATTCGGAAGAAGTCTTGGGAAGTAGGAATCCAAAACTCTAGAGGCCAAAATCAGTCGAACATCGTGAGAAGGGTGTTTGAGTGAGTGGGATCTAAGTGAGGCTTTATTGATCGACAAGGTTAGAAAATAACTCATGCTAGGGGTGATTCTACTATTTTTTATTTATGTCGTGTACTCAACAGTTCACATTGAAGTCTCCGCCTATGATCCTAGCTTTAGCCAAAGATACTACGAGATATAGGGAAATTTGGTCCATAAACCATGGACAACTTCCAAATCAGTTGGTCCGATATAATGTTTTGAAATGCGAGATGCGGCCGTATGCGTTGGTGGGGCCAATGCGGCTCGATATGGTCTGGATGCGGGTGCATCGCCGCATGCAGTCAATGAATACAAAAAAAATCTAAAAAAATAGGTTAATGCATAGAAAAAAATATAGAGGTGATATATGTGATAGTAGGTATTTAGCAATGTTCAATAAGACGGAGGTGGCCACCTAGGTGGGCGCCCAGGCCCAAACGCGACCGGTGTTTCTTTTTTTGGATATGGATATCAACCTCCATTTTATAACAAGTGATGAGAGAGAGAACTGAAGCAAATAATGTTAGGGCTAGAGAGAGAAAGGTGGGGTTGTAGCCTAGAGAGCAAATAATGTCAGGACTAGAGAGAGAAAGAAGGTGGGGTTCTTGCAGCCTAGAGAGAGAAGGTGATGTAGTCTAGAGCGAGAGAGAGAGCATGTGGGGCCTTAGAGAGAGACGACAATGGAGTTTTGTGAATAAATTGAAGAAAGGTGTCTGCCCTTTAGAGAGAGACGACAAAGGAGTATTGTGAAGAAAATGAAGAAAGGGTTTTATGTTTTAGAGAGAGAGAGAGCATTAGTTGCTTATTTATTTGTAAGAGAAGGTTACTTACTATGTTATTTAGAAGTAACGGTTTTGGCTTTTATTAGTCAGTCAAAGATGTAACTAATTTCTTATTAAAAATATGATTCTTGTAAAAAAAAATAGTTTCTTACTATTTTGAGTGCTACTTGTTAGAGCTTTTCCTTTATCTTATAATATTAGGCAATGTCCTAGTGGTTTTTTATTTATCTATTTATTTTTTCTTAAAAACCAAAGTTTTTAGTGAAGAAGGTAATGGAAATAGAGTTCGAGAAAGGTTAATATTTCTTTTCCTTTTTTTTTTTGAAATGGATAAAACGCCTAGGCGGCTGCCTTTTAAATCGCCTAGTCGGGCGCCTTGGGCACCTAGCTCTGCCTGCTTTATAAACGCCTAGGCATTTTATCCAAAAGTCCGCCTAGGCAGTCAGGCGGACGACTTTTTGATCATTGTTATTTAGTTTATTCATTAACTCCAAAAATATCAATTGTTTATGTATCCATTATCCCCTGATAGAAACTAGCTTCTTTAAACATTCAACAATCAACAACCATGAGCAGAAATCTGCAACCACAAACTTTAAAGTTACAAAATACCACAAACTAAAAGTATGTGAAGATTAAAGAGTTTAAAAGTCAAGCTCAAGAAGAGTCAATACAATCATCATCATTTCTCAAGTCTTGATAGTGAGTTTCTAAATTTCAATTTTTCAATACAATCATCATCATTTCTCACCCTCAAACTCACACTCTAGTCGTGGATCTGTGGTCCAGTCACTTGTGCAATCATCATCAGCGTCATACAATTCAATAGGGTTGAGATCCATGCGCTTTTGATACCTCTCCCTAAGCCTCTCATTATACCGCACATAAACCAAATCATTCAACTTCTTCTGCTCCAACCTATTTTTTTTTTGGGTATGGAGCAGTGGTAGAAAATTGAAATTAGATAAATTAAATTTTAGAAAATTGAATTCTGAAATTGAAATCCAAGTAATAAGGATTAAGAACTTACATGCTCAAATGCACTCCAATTGTGTTCGCAACCAGATGAGCTACATGTGAGATTCAACACTCGAATAACGAGACGTTGTAGATTTGGTGTCTCGCTTCCATATAATACCACCATGCAGCTGTATAATATTTTATAATTTGTATGTTAGATAAATATTTTATTATTTTTGAAAATGGAACTATACATAAAGTCATAAACTAGTTAGGGTACTTTTGGCCTTTACTTGGAGATGTAGTGTCCCTGTTTCGAGTAGCAATCTTTCTCCCAAAGTTTCCCAAGGCTAAATTGAACTTAATCAATTCTTGGCTCTGGATCTCATCTTGGATATCTTTGTTAGGGACCAACCTCTCAAGCACATCTAAGAACCTACCATCTAATACACGATCTAACTCAATAGATCGGTGCTTGCAGTGAAGAGATGGCTTTAGAAAGTAACCGATTGAATGGAGATGCCGGTGAAGCTGGTCCCATCTCCTATCAATAATTCCAAGTATAGCCTTGCATTTATTTTCATCATCCTTCAAAACATTTTTTATTTTTCCTCTTGCCATTGCAGGCTTCACATCAGTATCAATCACTCGAAGCACTCTCACTAAAGGGATAGCCACTTCCAATGCAAGAAACATTTGATTCTATAAAGATGTATTCAGAATAATTTGTTCAACCTTTTTCCCATCCCGATGCTTTGACCATTTACTTTGACTCCATTGCTTTGAAGCAAACATGGTCCTCAAGGCATTTTTTAGCTTGCATAGGCTTCGAAGAGTGAGATTTGATGTGGCAAATCTAGTGATACCTGGTCTCACTAATTCGCGCTTCTTTGTAAAAGTCATCATCATGCTAAAAACCATGGTGTAATTGTAAATAAATCCAACAAGAAGCATAGCTTTTCAAATCACCTCGCTAGATAAAGATGTTGTACCTATTTCCTTAAGCTTGAAATTAACACAATGAGTTGCGCAAGGAGTCCAAAACATATGCATCATCTTCAAAGTCAAAAAATGAGCAGCTGCAGCATAATTGGCACCATTGTTAGTGACAATTTGTACCACATTTTTCTCTCCAACAAACTCTACAATGTCATCCATTAAGCCACATAAGTATGTGTCATTGTGACTTGTCTGATACATCAACGGACATAACAAAAAAGTACTTTTTGGACAGTTAACCAAAAACTTAATGAATGACCTCGACTTCCCGTCGGACCAACCTTCTCCCACCCTTCTTTTTGAGAAATCAAAATTTTGTTAGCATCAAATACAACATCCTTCAATAAGGGGTCCCAAATCTCATGTAGTGAAGGTGGATTAAGTCATGGGCCAAATTGCCCAATTGCCTGGACCATACATGCAAAACTATCAAGGGTTATAGTATTAAAAAGAATGTTGGCTATGTAAAACCACTTTGCAATGTACTTATATACCGACTTCCTCTCTTCTTTCTTGTAGCGATTTTCAATTGTGGTTTGTTTTGTTTTTTTCCTCCTCTCCTAAACCACAATTTCGGGGTTAGGGATGAAAATAGCATCCATTGGCCCCTTAGAGAGAGTTGTTTTTTTTCAACACTACCACCAATATGTATCACCCTTTCTCTAGAGATTGGATTATCCCTTTGCCTCATTGCAACTTTTGATATATCATCCTCATCATTATCATCAAATAATTGCATATTTTCAAGTCTTTTTTTTTCATTTTTTTTTCTCTTTTTCTTTTCTCAAGCTATCCATGTATTCTCTAGTCTCCCTTTTTATCAATTCGATAGCTTGTGGGCATGCTCTTACATTCCTATAATTACTGGCTAAGTGTTCTTTTTGTCGAAAAAACCCCCCATATAAGTATTTTCACAAAAGCATACAAATCACACAATTTCGATCTTTCGGATTTTTAAGTTTGGTGTATTTTCAAGCCGGATTCTTATTACTAAAAGATTGGGAAGAAGATATTGCTCCAAACAAAAGTACTAATGTAGTAGGAAAAAAAGTAACCGATTACTTGAAGCACATATCAATTTCTTCACGGCTCTTGGAACCCTTGATTTGTTGTTAGAAGTTCACCTAAACTTCCTCAAATCAACAACCAAACGATAAAAATCAACAACCAAGTATCAACGAATACACTAATCGAAGAACTTCACAATATAAAATTTTTGCCAATTTCTTTGTTTTTTTTTTATTCAATCGATCTAATAAAAGCCTTAGATGTGGTTGAAAAGACGTTAATACCCCTACATGAGGGGTTCATCTTCGAAGAAAATGGCGGACCGCATATGCGGTATGATGCGCCCTATGCGGGATGCGACTATGATGACGAGAGATGCGGTGCATATGCTACGCTTCTCTCCAAACCGCATAGCGGCCATTTGCGATGTGCTGGGCAATGCATAACGCCTGATGCGGCCGCATTTTAAAACATTGGTCCGATAGACATTTCGAGAGAAGGTCAACCGAGAAAGCTTTCGAGACTACATATTGCCGGAGGTGGACCTTTCCTCTTAGGCCTCCCACTGACAAGGTCTAGTTCCCTAGATTTCCCTAGCACCTGAGAGGGATGGGGCAAGTAGTTTCGTTTGAATAATAGCCTAAACATCTGGGAGACGAGTGAGCTAGGGCTCTAACCGATGTTCTTCTTTTTTGTGGTTTCCTGGGACCCTAATGTTTCAGGTTAAGATTTTCATTTGGGCAATTTGTAGGGAGGGCCTAATCTACATCTTGATCTCCTAAGAGATGAATTTTGAATGGGACCTGCGTCTATAAGCAAGGAGGGATCATCAGAACGGTCTTAGTAAATATTTGAAGCTAGGTGTAGAAAGTTTCTTATGCCTTTAGAAGTTTTAGGATTTGATTTTACTAGGGAGGCTCCAGCACTTGTGTAACTTGGGCATTCTAGTTTTTTATTTACTGCAAGGTTTGTTGAAAGTGACTCCTATTTGTCTCTATTTCATTTTCATTAGGACCTTTATTTACCAATTCATTCAAGTCTTGCTTTGACCATGAAAATTTTTTTCCATTAAAATTATGAGACAAGTGCGCGGAAATTAGGAGATTGATATATAGTTTTTTCATTTTGGGCAAAAGAAAAAGAAGAAAAATGTTTTTTCATTTCATAAATGATTTAAATAAAGTGAAGGAGATCTCAAGGGCCATTATTCTTGATTGTGGTTTTTTGAAGAAAAACCTTGCAATGATAACTTTTGTATAACCTAGTAGGATCTACGATCTTGCAACATTTTAGGTACATTACACTCTAGTATTTGGGCTTAGTATGCTAGTTTAAGTACCGGATTATCAGAGTTAATATGCAAGAACACAAGTTTTTTTAAGTTTGGACTTATATGATATAATTGGGTAGAAAGTAATGAGTATAAGTTTGGACTATATGATATAATTGAGTAGAAAGTAATGAGTATAAGTTTGGACTATATGATATAATTGGGTATAAAGTAACGAGTATATGAGCAGAAAAATAAAGCTTACTAAATAACTTTTTTTTAGAACTGTGAACCAAATAACAATTAATGTGCTATATGATGAAAGGATGTTTCTTCCATCATGACTGAATCCTCCTAGACATGATTTGTTGTTGACGCAGAGATGTGGCATTGGCACTCTAATCTTAAAGGGTGCTTGGGGTTTAGAATAAGTTTCTGCAATATAACCTAGGAATGCTTGAGATGGATGAGTGACAAGACAAAGAGGGATAGAATTCGAAATGACCACATTTGGGAGAACCTAGGTGTGGCTGCGATAGGCGATAAGATGGGAGAAAGTATACTTAGGTGAGTTGGCCATGTGTAGTACAGACCCAGTACAACACTTGAGAGGTGTGAATTAGTTCTAGTAGAAGGCTTAAAAAAGGTAAGGGGTAGGTCGAAAAGGACATGGTTGGAAGTAATGAGAATAGATATGAGAACTTATCGGCTCAGTGTGGGCATGACCCTTAATAGAGCATAATGGCGGGCCAAGATTCATGTAAACCACCCCAAATAATTGGGAAAAGGCTTTGTTGATAATGATCATGCATGTTTAATCTAGTCAAATGGGACATTTTGCTTAACAATCAAGAGTGGCTTGGGAATCCCTAAGACGAGAGAAACCAACATGGCTTTGTTAGGAAAATGGTGGTGGGGGCTCGCTAATCCCTAAACATAGCAGCACTTGTGGAAGCAAGTATTTATGTTCAAATATGGTTATGCAGTTTATTTTTGTTATGGGAAGCCCTAGCACCTTACATTGTTGTTCGTCGATCGGAAGGGTCTAAAACTGACTCAGTTCACATTAAATCAACATGGCCCCTATTTGCTTGGAAGTAAGAGTATAGTTTGATTTTGGAGACCACCACCATGTCCTACTATGAGTCTAACGGGGTGATTGTGGTTTGATGCCTGATTGTTCCACAAAATTTGAGAAATGATGAATCCTCTTTATTTTCCAATATCTCCTAGCTACTCTCAGTTGGGTATTTCATATCAAGCCTTGGTGAAGATGTGATTGTATATCTTCTAATCCCTTTGGAGAGTTCATGGTATGGTTCTTATACAAAGCTCTGATTGCCCAATTTCTGTCCAGATCAATGGCATGTAAACCTTGGGCTATTCCTATTTTGCTTGGAGGGCTATTCTTATTTTCCCTGGAGTGAGAGATTTTTTATGTCTTTCCATTCAAGAGAAGATTCTTCCAACTGATCACCTCATTCATAAAGGTATCATGTTCCCAAAGAGATGTAAATGTGATACTGAACCCATTCAAACTTTGCCTTTTACATTGTGACCTTGTTCAAATGATCTAGACCCACTTCCTCAAGCTGTTTGATGCAGAATTCCAAAAAGAGTTGGGCGGCACCAATGCGCCCGGGGCAGTCCTGGCCACCCAGCTCTTAGACGGCTGCCCAGCATCCAGGCGGCCTAGAACATAAGTTGAAGAAGAGGAGCAAGGTGCAGGGGAATATGAGTATGCATCATAAAATATTAAAAATCTCATGATCCAAAAGTTCCAAACTCTTGTATATTTGTAATAGATAGACTACTAGCACAAACAAAAATAAAATATAATAGTTTCCAGCAAATAACCAATAAAGTATTAATGCAGGCACAATCCATAATCCATACTCCAAAGACCATATTCCATGCTCCATAGTTCATATCATTCCATAATCCATATTTTTATACAATGATACAACCATACAAGCATGCACATTAGAGTAGATAGTAAACACTAGAAAATAATAAAATGAAAATATATAGTCTAAGACTTAACACCGAGTCGAGTGTCTTCAGTCATCATCTGAGAAAGTAGGTTAAGCCTCATCATATGCCTCGGATTTGAGGCCATCATCATCAGAGTGATCTCTCTTCAACATAACTCTCGTTCATCTCTGTTTCTTTCGAATCTGCCGCTACCTCCTCTTCTTCTACCCCTTTTTTACTCTGTGCAAATGAGGCCCTAGCAGTTTTGGCTGCTCTACCTGATCCCTCCTTTTTCTTGCTTTTTGTGTTTTACTGAACTCCAATATTGTTTAATCTTCTCCCTAGTAGCCTCAGAGACATTTTTACACGGGGCAACATCCCCCATAATACCGACAAGGTGTTTCTTGAACCAGTAAATACCCCTATTAGTATCCTTTCCACAATAATTACACTTTATACAATTTTTGTCATTCGCATTCAGGTTATGATCATACTTCCAACCTAGATCACCATTTCTAGAAGAACCTGGATAACATATATCTATATAATAAGTCTTCTTTTCTTCCTTTTTTGGTTTTACTAAATTCAAATATTATCTAATCTCATCCCTAAAAGCTTCATGAATCTTTTTACAAGAAACAACATTCCCTTTAATACCGGCTAGGTATTTCTTGAATTGGTTAATACTCCATTGGTATCTTTTTCATAAAAATTACACCTTACACAATTTTTATCGTTTGGTTTCAGGTTATAACCATACCTCGAACCCAGATCACCTCTTCTAGTGTAACCAAAAATAGACCTATCCAAATGACAAGGCTTTTGTTCCTGTTTGTGTTTTATTTAAGTCATATATTTGCTTAATCTCCTCCCTAATATCCTCATCTGTATCCTTTTCACAATAATTGCATCTAATACAATTTTTATCCAAACGATTTGGGTTATAGCCACATTTCCAACCTGGATCACCCCTTCAATTTGATTCTTAAGAAGACATCTCAAAATAATAGAAGCAATCTAAAAAATAAAATATTTCATTAACTTTGATTGCTCGATCTCGAAACTTCTAACTCTGAGATGTTTTCTAATGTCAAAATCTTCTAAACCACCATTTAATAGAACTATAGAACCTCCAAAACTAAATCTAATATCAATGAATGATGTTTAGATCTATTTTTCGTAACTTTGAGAAACCCTTCGATCCTATGAAAATCACAAAAATCTAGTTTTTTGAGGTTTTTCTTTATCTCTAATGGGGTTTAGGTTTCAAATGAACCTAAAACCCACATTTATCCCCTTTTATGCTTTAAAAAGAACCTCAAAATGCCCTTCAATGAGGGGCATTTCTGCCTCTTGGCGCGATGCAGGCCCTGGGCGGCTGCCTAAAGCTAGGGGTTGGGCGCCTGCCTATGTCACACCCCAAGTTTTATAATACTAGAATTCCTGATATGTGACAGTCCATTCTTAACGAACAAAAACAAATTTGAATTTTTCACTAAATATTACATCAAAACAAAATTTCCACTTAACTTCCGATTTGTACAGCGTTTACTTCACACTTATAATTTGCATGAAGATCTATATGTATATACAATTGTAATAAAACAAAAAAATACAAAAGGGAATTCGTCCATGACTATAACCTTCTTCCAAGTACTTTTGCTGTACATACGAACCTTGCGGCTGCGATTACCCTGAAAAACATTTGAGAATAGTTTGATGAGTTTGACTACTCAGTAAGCGACCATCATTATCCCCACAAATCATGTTTAGAGAGTGTAAATATTTTCTAAAAGAACACATATTAACCAGAATTTTGACATATTGATGTCATGTATTCTAATATATGCTATTAGACAGATTGACTTCTAACCTTACACATATCCTGTATTCCTTATTAAACAAAGAAAATAAGCATAATACATCGACCATATGCACATGATCATATCAAAGATCATATTACTGCAATCAAGTATCAGATGTGGTTAGACAAGTATTTACAACAACAGAAGTCTTGCAATAGAAGCACTAACCTCTGGTTCCAGGCCTGGGTTTCAAGGTTAGGACTTTTATTATCCCACAAGATGAAGCACCACCATCGGGTAAATCCGTTGTGTAGTACCTCACACACACACACACACAATCTTAGCTCGCATTGGGGCTTTTGATAGCCACTGGCCTTGCAAGACACGGCCCTCTCATGTGCCCTTTTGGCGAGAGAGCGTTACACTACCAAAGTGGTTCCAATAAGTAGTGCCTCACATAAGTTTTGGGGGTGCGACCTCCCAAACACAATCCAATCCTGACTCTCATCCTATCATAGCAAGTAAGGATAAATCACGACTGTCGACATAAGTATCTCATCATATCATAACAGAGGCATGTCTCCATGCGCTCATATTTTGTTGATAGCATGTTAACATGCACACCTATCTTAGTAGAAGCGTGCTGCTATGCACGTGTATCTTATCAGAAGCATGTTGCCATGCACACATATCTTTTTAGAAGTATGTTGCATGCACACATATCTTATCAAAAGCATGTCTCATATGTAATTGCAAGGAACCTCAACATTTCTATGCTGTACATATAGTCATGAGGGGCATCACGATGTCACACTATCATGCATATAAATTCAAAAGACCTTATTATGTCAAATGCAGGATATATATATCAATGTAGTAGCTGTCAAACAACAATGCTTTTCCATAAAATAATTCAAAGTAATTACTTGCTCATAACACTTGTACATAACCGGTGCATATAACACGTATAATATTTGTATATATATAACATTTGCAGTAACTAAGATTTATGCTATAGATATTATACTTATATATGGAGATACGTAAAACTTATAGTTTCAGAAATATTATGATTAAATGCCGAATTATTTCTAGGAATACTATAGGAATATCAGTTTTCTTCAAATAATGATTTTACAGGAAAAATGAAGCCACTTACCTATGGGTCACTTTGAGATGAATATGCTATTATCTTTGTTGGAGTAGAACCAAAATCAAAGGTGTTTAGGTAGAGAGAGAACCGGTTGATGGCTTAGTTTATGGGCTGATGGGGTATTTATAAGTGTGGGACTCAACGTATACTCGACACATGGCATCCATGTGTCATTTTTAAGGGCCACCTCATGCTGTCAAGAGACACCTCATATTGGTGATTGCCACCTCGTGGCATCTTGAGACACCTCATATTGGCGATTGCCACCTCGTGGCATCTTGAGACACCTCATACTGGTGATTGCCATCTCGTGGCATCTTGAGATACCTCATACTGGTGATTGCCACCTCGTGGCATCTTGAGACACCTTGATACTGGCGATTGCCACCTCGTGCCATCTTGAGACACCTCATACTGGTGATTGCCCCCTCGTCTCATCTTGAGACACCTCATACTGGTTTCCTTACCTTATAAATCTTTTGAT
>NW_006497658.1:2696328-2708834 GCF_000471905.2 Amborella trichopoda
ATTGGGTCATCACAGCCTAGCTGGGTGCCCTAGCGCTTAGGCGACATCCTATTTTGGTTGCCTAGGCCTAGGCGAGGTGCCCGGCCCCTTTGGACTACCTTGGCGCTGGGCAGTCCGCCTTTTGGAACACTGGTTTGATGTACTTTTGGTGACAATAGCCTTTAGTTGAAAGCCTCTTACGAACATAGTTCATTTTAGCCCTCTCCCAAAGAGGTAATTTATTCTAGCAAATCAAGTGGCTACACTCAAGGGAGTTTGGGTAGAATGTAAACAATGAATATTTGTGTACCATTATTTAGTAGTATCATGGCAAATGCCATTAGTTGGGTAGGTTCAAGGAATGAATTTTGGGGACTATCGGGTTTTTTTTTTTTGAGTAATTGGAAGATGGTAGCTTAGTCATATTCCCATGACCTTAGGTCTCACACCTCCAATTGGGTCCCTCCAGCCATTGGTAACAGAAACTCAATATCAATGGAAGTTCTTTTGGCAATCCAGGTACGGCTGGTTTTGGATGTGCATTTTGTGACAATTGGGTAATGTCAATCTTTCATTCCTGGGTTTTGCTGGCACCTGCCATGCAAATGCCTCCTGAAGTGCTTGCACTTCTTAATGGTGTTCAGCTCTACAGTCCTGAGTGGGGGCCACTACAGATCAAAGAGGATTCAGCAAACACAATACTTAGGGATCCCTGAAAGCTAGGTATCTGCACGGCTCAACAGCTTTTTTGTAGAAACTGCATTTTTGTGGAAACTTTTGATAGATTATGGGGAGTTCATCTATCCTTCACTCTATCTGAAGGAATCAAACCAATTAGCTTACTCTCCCCCAGGGAATTATTGACCAAAACTGTGATGATCGCCAACTAGCTCACACAGACGGACACTTTTTTATTGATCAGAGTGTACCATTTTGTAACAAATTGTAGTCATTTGGGACAACACATTTTGTGAAAATTAATTCAATCGATGAAAGCTAATCTACCTTCAAAAACAAATATGTGGCTTTCTGGATATCTACAGATTTATAACAAAATGGCCATAGTTCTCAGCATTGAAATGCCAATTTCATTAAGTACTGTACAGGGCCAAATTAGTTCACACACAGATGTTAGGGCATAGTGCCGTACTATGGCACTAGAGTGAGCTAACACTTTGCACTCTTCCATGTTACAAGGTTGCCTCCATTGAATGTGCAATACCTTGTGGCTGAACAATGGTCAATAGCATGACCAGACCAATTTACTTCAGAACAACAATAAAGAATTCCTATATGAATGAACTTCTTTCCCTGGCTATGACTTGAGGTGCGAAAGAGTGTATAAGACAATTGCCATGCTAGAAGTCTAAGGAGCATGCATGAAGAACTGTATGGCAAACATGATGTCTGGTCATGCAATGATAGGGTGGATGAGTCTTTCAAAGAGACATTATCTCTAGTGGCTGCCGAAACTTGTCATCAGGTGTGAAGTTTATCAATTTGAGTATCACTTGGCTTAATAGCATGCTTACTGGTACCCACTTAAAAATGGTGAAGAAATGTATTTAGATTATTCAGATCTATGAAAGATCTATACTTAGAAATGTAGATATGGCACTTGATGAGCTAAGGCATCGTTCTCTTGTTAGAACAACAATACATGAGTTTTTCTATTAGAAATGCAGAGATGGCTGATTTGGTGCTATGGCTCCAATTTGCATTCAAAATATCTATGCAAAATGGTAAATGTGGGGCAAAAGCGAAAACATAGTAATGAGATCTTGGTTCGTGGAACGCAAATCTGCATTTGTGTTACTAAGGTCTAGGAGATAGGTCGTCAGTTCTTGCGTTGTAGCTCTGATACCATGAGAAAATGTTGGTGATAGGAGTTTGGGCCAGAGCAAGAAAATGCAGTGAAACAATGGCGTGAATTTGAAGGATGTGTTTCACTGTTTTTTCTTTTATTGATGTATTGTAACCGTGATGATTTCCCTGGAAATATTTACCTACTACAGAGCAGTCCAATATACAGGAAAATTACGTGTTATAAAGAACAATGTAATTCTACACTTAACCCCGCCCCCCTCCGCCTTTAAAAAAATAAAAAATAATAGTAAATAAAAAAGAAAAGAAAAGAAGAAGAAAAAACACTTAAATTACTTGTTATAAAGAGCAATGTAATTCTACACTTAACCCCCCCATCCCCCTCCCAAAAAAAGAAACAAAAAAACAAAAAGCGAAATACAAACATTTGGTTGAATGCAGTTTTGATAGTAATACAGTTATTAGCATATAGTGAGGCAGCTGCAAGAATGGGAAAACCCGGAGTTCACACAATATTCGGCTTTTGCAGATAATTAATTGTGGTGGAACATTGGAACATTAATGTTTCAGGAATGTACCTCTGCAACAAAGTCCATTGAAACTGATGCATGAAGATAGAGAATGGCATCTGATACCATGTACATTGATAATAATCTGTTATTTTGCAGTCAAGTGAACGTGAAAGCTATCAAAGAACTACTTAATGAGAAGTGCTTGAACAATATTCCGACATAGTGAAATGAACCAAACTCACATCTAGGAGCCTGCAAAATAGTTGGATCATAACCATGAATACTTGGCATTAAGTTCCAAAGGATCATCAATCACCTCCATGTTTGTCAGATTGCTTAGGTTGTCTAGATCTTATACATTATCTAATTAGTTTGACACCCATTGGAGGACTTTTGTACTTTACATCCCCAATATTTATGTCATATTTGCAGAATAATTTATTTAAAACTGTGTATGAAGGATATTCATCAAGGGCGTATTACCATGAAGTTAATTTCCTACTCTCTAGGTCATCTACATAGAATAGTAAAAGTACACGTCTCATGGGAATATCACTTGTGAAAAAGTAGTAGTAGTTTCCACTATTGTGATGCCCAACTTCAGGATAACTTTAACTTCTCAAATCAGGCACAAGGTGTTTGCTTTAGGCCATACGATGCTTTCCATCTGGATCATCTACATAGGTCCCCAAGTATGCTCCCCTTGGGTTATGAAAGTCTTTGCAACCATAGTGATCCCCAACATTTAGGGTAACATGAAGCTTCTAAAAGTAGGCAGTGGTGCTTGTTAACACCATACGATGCATTTTAATTTGCATACTAGTTTATTACATGATGCAGCGGGTGCTTCTTAACATCCATGTGTAAGATATCCCAATATTGATGCCAATGGTGAACAGTTAAATCTTTTTGCCACTGGAGCAAAGGTTTTCTTATGCATGTAGCATTGGCCTACTAATTGTGCTGTCTATTGTTTCAAAGTGCTATTGGGCTTTAAATTTTGTGTATATTTATTGAATGAAATATTTTATATTGGCATTAAAGGTATCAAGTCGTGCATCTGTGTTGTTCAAACGCTTGGTAGTCTTCATTTATGGCATTCCTCCAACATATATATTGAACAACCTATGAATAAGGAAAGGGTAAAAGTAGCATCTGTGGAATATATAAAAAAGGAACATCTTATATTATTATTTGTTGATAGTGCGTCTTACATTATATGTAGGAAGAGAGAGGTGAGGATCTGTGCATTCATGTTCATATGCAGTTGGAGGAGAATGGTGTTTTAAATTGTGCATTTGATGAACTGATGTACAGGGATGGGTGACTGAAAATTTCTCAAGAAAGTAAGGCAATAAAACTGGTGCTTGAGAAAACCAAAAGGGAGGAGTAGTGGGGGAAGATTTTGAGAGGGTATAGAAACCAAATTTCATACACTTGGAGTACAACTATGTCAAAATCCAAGACAATACAACTTGAATTTTACACAATACACTTAAAGCTCAACTTACAACTTGAAGTTACAGTAAGGTTACTGTGATTACAATGGACAAATGATTTCAAAATACACTAAAAAATAGAGGTTACAACTCAATTATGGTGCCTTGTCCATCAACAAAACAAACTACTCAAGGAGATCATCAAACTACCTATATATGAGGTGCTTTTGAAAATTGTGCACCACTCAAAATTACAATACAATTTTTGTTTTGGCTGAATAAAATTACAATACAAAATTATACATCAATGGACTTCATAAAACTCAGTATAACATGATCCCCAACATAACAATACATATATGCTCAAGTATAATGCAACATGTCTATGGGAAGCTGATTAGAGCTCTCGCGGGGGAGGGGGGGGGGGGTTTGGCGTTGGGTCTTAGCTAGGTGTCATTGGGTGACATGTGACAACATAACACAAAATTTGGCCAAATTAATCATCTCAATAGTGGGAAGCCAAGCATCTACTGATATACACTTATAACATAGAAGGATTTGCAGAGATTAAATGATCAAATCAAGTGGAAACATCGTGGGAGAGATCGAGGCTCTTAAGACACAAAACCAGTTCAATTAAGTTCACAAATCGAGCCACATAAATTCAACATAATATCCTCTCATGATAACAACAGTTTGAGGCATCAAGATGAAGGTCTAATATATTGATTTGGTCATGAAAATCTCATAAAAATATCGGTAAAAACTGCTCCAAAAATCGAGCCACATAAATTCAACATAATATCCTCTCATGATGACAACAGTTTGAGGCATCAAAATGAAGGTCTGATGTATTGATTTGGTCATGAAAATCTCATAAAAATATCAGTAAAAACTGCTCCAAAATTCATAGGTAAAAGCTCATGGAAACTAAATCTTTTTGTGCCTGGATGATGCTTTCAACTATATGGATCAAGAGAGAACAAGTTATATTCAAGAGATCAATGATCTAACATTAAAATGATGAAGATAGCTTTCTGTAATTAGAAATTTACAGCAACAAGAATCAACTAGAATCAAAGGAAATTGAAGAGATCTTACTCAATTGATGAAGGCCTTAGTACTCGATCATCCATGACTTGAATTTGAGCTTTGGATCACCATTAATGGAGTCATCAAGGAGCTTTAATAGAGCTTTCTCTCACATCATCTTCAATCTAACTTTTTTAAAGAGAGAAAGGAAAGAGGAGAATGCTAGGAGCATGCCACTTTTAGGGGGGAGAGAGAGAGAGAGAGGAGAGAGGGAACTCATGTAAGGTATTTACAAGCTTCTAACCATTAACTGTGTAGATATTTCGAGATTGATGAATCTAAGCCCTCCATATCATCAGCCAATGGCTACAAAGAGAGCTTGATCCTAGCCCACCATCATGCCATCAAGATGTGTGGTACGGATTTAAAACTTTTATCCTCATTCAATTCACTCCAATTCCCCTTGTTATTAAAATGCCCATGTTTTTTATATTTAATTAAACCAAACACCAATTTGGAGGGCATACCCTTATGGTAATTTGTCAGAATTCCAGCAAAAAGCAAAATTAAAACGTTCCCTCCATTTTATAAGAGCATGTGGGGCTAATGAAATCATTCCACAAAAGCTAGGTGGTTAATTGCATAATTACCATATACCCTTAGGGTTAGGCTTGTAAGTACAAACCCTATGCCCCTTCTAGAAGCCTCACATGTGCAAAAACCCATTGTTTTTCACATTTAACATTTGTTCAAAAATAATTTTTTAGAATCACAATATTCCCTAAAATTCCAAAATATAATGCCCTTCACTTAACATAACAAAGCATAAAAGGACATGGGGGTCCCTGTGGGGGTTGACATCACCACCACGTCATCCTCCATGTGGGGTGACGTGGGAGCCCCTAGGCCTCCACTTGGACACCCATTGGCCATTTGGGTGTCCCATGTGGGTCCCGGGGGATTGTCCTTAATTGTCATTTCATTCAAACAATTTCATAAAATGCTTTTTCTTGCTCAACAAAATTCGGAAAATTTTTCAAAAGAAATCCACAAAAATCATTTTAATGATTTTTTTCATCAAAATAAATCATTTTTACATTGCTTAAAAATATTTACCATGGAAATTAGGATCCTTGGAGCTGAATTATGAATCGGAGCACTCCACTTAGCTAGACCCCGGAATCCAAAGGCATCTTTTCAGTATGACCCAACACACTCATAACCCACAATGCATAATCAAGGGCTCATGATCTTAGTCTATCAAAGTCAAACTAATGAGTGAACCTGAATCCCCAAGTATAAGTAGATTTTAGGTACACCCCCAAGAGAACATGGATTCACATGGTGCGGGAGTTCCTCTGTTGGCACATGTGCATACCTCTTACCAGTGGATCCCTAGACGAGTGGCTTCCCATGCATTGTGACTATATGTGCACATACTACGAGAAAGATCTAAAAGTTACGGATTTAGGCCAGTACTCTCTATTGGCTTTAACCTTCTTGTACAAGGGTATCTTATCATAGCTCATATCACATAAACACAAATCGTATCAACCTAGCCCGTCACTCAGTCATGAGGCACAAACATAATAACCGACCCTAACTAAGAGGTAACCCTCTACCCTTTCGGTACCTTCCATGCATATAAAATCCTCCGCATGACTCACTCGGGGTTCCATGACTCTTGGTCATAGTGCGCCAAGATCTTTGAGTCAATTCAATCTTTTACTCCCACTAAAGTATCAAAATGTCAGAATTTAAGGCCTTTAAAGTACATAATTCCAACAATCAGTTTCAACAAAATAGACATGGTTGGGGATATGCAAAGTCATTTAATCACTAGGTCATGACATCTATATCCCTTTCAGGTTTCTCCATATTATAATAAATCACATTTAACTTATTATGTTTTAATTCCAATGCGGAATGAAACAAACACAAACAAAAACTTTGAGTTTGGAGTCCCTGTTTTGTAAGATAAAGGAGTTCAGTGAGTCCCTCTTCAAGTTGAAATTCTTTGCGCAAGCATTAGAACAAAACAATCAATTACTCTATGGACTTGCAGGAAATGGATAAAAAACACAATACAGTTAAATGACTTAAATCCCCAAATAAATTTATAAATTATCATTCGGCTGACTCTGTCAGATCCTAAAATCTCTTGAAGTTGAAATTCCACCTTGGAGACTCTTTTCAGTCACTTGAATTGCTTCAACGGAAAGTCTTTCTACAGATTTATATAAACTTGATTATTTTTCGATGTTATTACAATCCAAGGTTGTTTTGATAATGAGAATGGAGAGGAGATGATGCAAGGAGGTGTAAGTGTCTATGGAATGCTTAATTCAAGCTTCCATTTTGTGGCTAATGGGCCCTTCAACAATTGCATAGTGATGTAGCTGTACATTTGAGTTTTGTAACAGTAAAATGACTAATATACAACATGAGCCATATGTGATAGAATTTGAAGAATATTCTTCTAATAGTCTTCTAACCATGCATAGGAATATTTGAAGGAAATATCGACCTTTTTTTTTTTTATCTCCTCTGGCTATATCCAAGTCAGATTGACAACTATCACGAAATACTTTATTGACACTATATCCAAGTCAGATCGACAAATATCACGAAATAACTAATTGACAAAGTAGGATATGCATATCCATGAAAATGTTAAAATTTAGAAAGTTTTGAATTGGAACGTTGTTGCGCTCAGGAAGCATTTCACATGCTTTACAAGTTTACAAGTTTACAAGCTTGGCATTAAAAATCTTTTCAGCCGACCAGTGCTACAAAAGCTAACAAAACACAAGATCTACTCCTTTTGTGGAGTCTTGTCCTAGATGGATGTCTCAGTCTTCTAAACCATAGCTTTTGTTCAAAACATTCCTCCTAGATGGACGTCTCAGTCTTCTAAACCATAGTTTTTGTTCAAAACACTCCTCGATTCTCTAAGATTTATATAATAGATTTAGGTGTAAGGAGCAAAATTTTGATCCTTGTTCAAAAGAGAGAAACTTTCCTCCAAGTACTTGCATGTGAATGCTGAAGGGTCCATATTAAAAACCAGTCTTCAAAGAAATGGAGCATTCTGATTGCATCTGGGGAAGTAAAGATATTCTATTAAATCATTGGCAACCTTCTAGATGTCATTATGTAGCTCAGAATTTGTTTTGGCTTGGACTAAGCTTCGATGGATTATCAACTGCATAAGTTGGACATTCATGCTTTTACAAATTTTAGCAAGTTTCCGAATTGCCTATATTAAAGAATATGGCTTCAACATCTTCAATCCTTCAGCATCATCATCATATGCATCATCCAAGCCTTATCGCGACTACTTGAGGTTGGCTACATGAATTATTTTCTACCATCCGCTCTATCAAGGGTCATAACCCTAGTAAAACCATGAGTCATACCACACGTCACTACAAGGAACACTCTAACATGAGTATATAATGTTGGATTAGAATTCATAACAAGGATATGGCAAATACTCTCTATTGGCTGCCAACCTAACACAACCCACCTCCTTTTGTCATTCAAGCTTAGGACCAGCAATGGCGGAGCATCTTCGATCCTTCTTCATTACAAGCTGCTAGAAAGCCTCTAAGAGCAGTTGCTTTGCTATCATTCAAATATCAACATGAAGAACATACAGAAGTTCTTAGACTGATGATGTTTGCATTCTATGAAGTCTTGAAATTGCTGTAATATGAACACAATATCATCATTTTAGTCTTTTCCCAATTAATTGGGGTCGGCTACATGAATCCTGGTTTTCCATTTTGTTCTATTAAAGGCCATATCCTCAATGAGGCCATAAGTCCCCATGTCTTTTCGGACTACTTCTAATCACGTCCTTTTGGGCCTACCCTTGTCCTTTTGGGCCTACCCTTGTCCTTTCAGTCTTTCTACTTGAATTAACTTGCACTTCCTAGCAGGTGTTGTACTTGGTCGGGCCACACATGGTTAGCCCACTTAAGTCTACTCTCTCGCATTTTATCACCTATTGGTGTCACACCTAAATTCTCTCGAATAGATTCATTTTGAATTCTATCTCTTCTTGTCTTGCCACTTATCCATCTCAACATCCTCATCTCCGCCGCACTCATTCTATGGGTATATTGTTTTTTGTCCGTCCAACATTTCGCCCCATAGAGCAAAGCTGGCCTCATTGCTGTCCGATAAAACTTGGCCTTCAGCCTCATTGGTACGTGGCAATCATATAAAATTCCAGTTGCACATCTCCACTTTGCCTACCCAACTCAATATGAATATAAGATATAAGAGAAAATAACATCTCAATGCTCCGTTCTTCTGATAAGTACAAATGTGTCCTGTGAATTAATATGTGCAATACCTTAAGCAATAATACATATGTTACTCTAAGAGTAAGGAAATAAGAACCTCAAACATGTATATTTACAATCGAACAAGATTGATGAAATATATGCAGTTTGCATGAAATTGATCATGCGTTTGAAGTTTTTGCACTCATGATTGTAGTTGTGGAATGGGGGCGTCTATACGGTGCTCTTAAAAGGGTTGGTGAAGGTGGTCAGGAGGCCACATTCACTGTGTTTTTATTTATTAATTTTTTATTTATTTATTGGGTTTTCCTTTTGTGATGTTCAAGAGCCCCTATTATGCGCTTTGACATTCTGTTTACCAGGACTCTAGTCACCAATCAGATATATGGTAGAAGGAAAACAAAAAACTGCTAAATAATTTAGTTTCCTCTTCAAAATGGCATCCTTATTTCGGTGAAACAGATCTACATATCAAAAACAAGAGAGATTAAGCAGATATAGAAAATGAATGTACAAGCGACTTCAGTAGTTTTGGAGAATGTGAACCTGTAACTTGTGTCTTTACTTACTTTGAAGTTTAGACCTTTGAGCAGTGGTATTATTTGGCTCTGGACTAGGTATGGAAGAAGGCCATTATTATTTTTGTGGTGTTAAGCTTGTTGGAGAATCACATGTTAGTTCCTTTCCTGTTATCAATTCATTATTTTCCTGAAATCTTGGCTTGTATGTTCTGATATTTCATGCACATTTAATCAAGCAGTTGCTCATTGAATTAGTTAAATTGTAAAAAAGGTACTATGTTAAACCTTTTCTTCTGGTATTTATGGCATTAATACGTAATTATGATTAGGATTTCAACATAATATGTCCTAACATTTTCTTTCCTCTTGGAATGTGCCCCCTGGTTAATGAATTTTCTTGCTCTTAAAAATACGATAGTGGTCACCACTGTCATCAGACTTATTCTGGAGACGTTACACAAAAAAGAAGTGAATATCCTACAGAACTAAGCATTTGTAGATTATTTACTTTCTGCTTCTGTTCCTTTATGGGTACCCCTGCGTATGATTACCCTTTTTCTTGTAATTGACTAAAAGATATGAGTTCTACAGCATATTTCTAGTCCTGATTAATTAATGTATGGATCATGCCTTTATTCATTATTGTAGTTATTAATAATCAATGTAGGTATAAATTAATGTCGATGAATGGAAGTGTAGCTAGAACGTTTCAATAATCCTAAACGCCTGGGCTGAACATAAATCTTCGATTCAACTTCTATGGTTTGACAGCTTCAAGCTGGTCTTCAATGATGTACCCTAATTGTTGAATATTCCACTGTATCTTCTGCACCACATTTTGAAAAACACATTACTCTGACCTTCCTTGACATCTGGGTTCGGTTGATTATGACATTTATGAGAGCCTGGGAATTTATTCTCTCTCATATGCAGGAGACTTCTGCCAGTTTGCATTAATTTATGTCATCGAACGAGGATCTGAGTTTGGCTATCTAGTTAGCCAATGCCCCTCACGGATTGCAAAAGCTCCTTAGCCATGGTTATTTTCATCCTGAATGACAGTAGCCCCACTTCGAGGACCTTGATTGGAAACAAAAAACTCTGCCCTTAAGCCTAATGAAAAGAACATTGGGAAAATGGAGTGGTTCGACATTTGGTGTGATTATGATACTTGTTAGATTCATTCTTCCTTGATTTCATTCCTGGAGGTCACTGACATTCTTTTGTCATGTCACTTGCACTTTCACTGACATTCTCTTGTCATGTCAATTGCACTAAGTCCTAGGGCTCCACTGGCCTACTTAATCATGTGAAATTTTGTCCAGTTTTGTTTCTCTTGCGACTACAAAAATCTATAAATATATTACTTGGTGACACAGGATATGCATCTACTGTCGCTTTCCCCACTGTATGCTTTGAGAACTGGTTTGAGATGCCCTGAGAGTTCTCACGAGGTTGTGTGCCGCACATAGGATGTGTGAAGCATACTTTCCCTATTATTTTTCTGATGGTGAAAGGTCATGGTTTGTGCCTTCATGTTTTGCATGTGAAAATGGTGGTATTTGACTTATCAACTGTGTTTCCTGCTTTATATTCTGCAGTGTACAAGAAGCACCATCCTCCATCCCTTGGAGATGAAGTATGGCGCCTGGAAAAGATTGGTAAAGACGGTGCCTTCCATAAGCGTCTCAACAGTGAGAGGATCTTTACTGTTAAGGATTTTCTAAGACTTCTTGTTATGGACTCGCAAAGGCTACGAAATGTAATTCTTCATTACCCTGATACCATATAACTTGATGGTGTTTCTGACCGAAACAACTGTTTCAAGTTTATGAAATGATATAGCTGTGGATTGATTGAATGGGGTAGAAAGAGTTATGTGCACTAATTCTCGATTTTTATTTTTTAAAAAAAAAACACTATTGTATGTGCACACAGAATTACTTTGACCCAAGCATTTAAGCATTGCTGTATTATTTGATCAGAATAATCCCTGAACAAAACTATATTCAACAGTTGAATATGGAAAAATTATGGGTAATGCATTGGCTTGAGGCAGGGCTTGCCCACCATTTGTTTTTACAAGGGGTTATCATGGATGATAGCTCCAAGACAGTAACTAGTTCATGGATGATATCAACATAATGTGTTAATGCAAATAAGTTGAAGGCACATATGCTTCTTCATGTGCATATGGTAGTCACTTTAATACCTTCTCATGCTGTGCACAACACAAATAAGAGGAAAACATAGATCCACGCATGTAATCATTACATTTGCATGAATGAGCAGCAATGGAATTGTTGGGGAATTTTTTCACATGTATATCTGAAACATGACTCTCTAGGCAGATGCGCATAAAACACAAAACCATGCCCACCTCACAGAAGCCTAACACATCCAGTCGTATATATGAAATTAAATGCCTTCTTTTTTTGTCTGTATTTGATCCTCTTCAAGCAATTTTACAAATGAGGTAGCTACCTTGGCTTCATATTCAGACTTTCTGTTTCCTCAATTTTTTTTACTCTGTGATTTTGAATTTGGTTCTACGTAACTCCTTTTAAGATTACCCTAATGTTGGAACTATGGAAAAGAAATATAATGGTGTGTCGGAACTTGCAGATCCTAGGCACTGGAATGTCTGCCAGAATGTGGGAAGTCACAGTTGATCATGCGAAGACGTGTCCACGCGATACCCAGGTTTATGTATACTATCCAGATGCTCAACCCAGGACTGGAGTGATTTTCAGTGTCATAGGTGAAGTTTTGGGGCTTCTCTCTGAAACACAATACGTGACCATGGACAAGCTTTCGGACTCTGATAAGGCACCTCTCCCTTTTATTCTCTCTCTCTCCAGCACAAAACTCCCCACCTCCCCCCCC